>JAKUCM010000185.1:0-46007 GCA_023374145.1 Lepidium sativum | reverse complement strand
GATCCGAACGAGACATATATATTGTAATACCATCTAAGTAGTTCAAACATGTGATCAACAATGTGTTTTTGTTATGAATTAATGCGTAACCAATTGCAAGTCCTCAAATGTGACTAACATGATGTGCAAACATCATAACATATCTCTAATTCTATTTTCGAAACAATTTTCTATGGTTGTGGTCCAAAAAACCGACAATTTATACAATTAGTCTCCAATCAGTCTCAAAATTAGAGACTGAATTGAGACTGATAACTCTATTAGTCATTAAACAGTCTCAAAGATTAGCTACTGAATGGTGACTAACAGGCCTACCAGTCTCTAATCAGTCTCAACTTGTGTTACTCATTAGCGACCGAGATCACACACAGTCTCTGTTCAGTAGCAAAGGAGAAAAGTCTCTATTCAGTTTCAAAAAGAAAGTCTCTATTCAGTCTAAACAAAAAAAGTCTCAAAAAAAAAAAAATTTTAAAGAGCCCAGACTTTACCCGCGACCTCCGAGTAATTTGACTTTTGTTGAAGGTCCAATGACCACTCGACCACTGGACTCCCATTTCCCTGCAATCATCTGAGCTGCTTCTGCGTGAAACCCTGTTTCCCATCTGCTCTGATCTACAGAGACCGCACCCGTGACTGCGAAAAGAGGAATCAAATAGGCTACACAAGTGAAGATCACAGCGATAAGAAGTGCCAATGGGAATGTCTTTTGAGGGTTATCAACTTCCCCTGCAAGAGTACTGACATTGTCCCAGAAATTCAAGTTCCAGAAGAGTGTGTTGAAGTAGAGATTCCAATCCTTTTTCTTGTTTCCTAAGCCACCCCCATCGGTGAACTTTGATCTTGGGGATTGCCATAGCTGACATGACAAGGAAAGGCGAGAGAGACACCAGACCGAGAACAACAGCTGCATAACCTACAATGGCTAAGCCAGTGTAGTTTAGGGAACGATAAGATCACTGTTGAGGCGAATATGGAGACGTTTCGGGCCATCCAGATTCAAGAACAGGGAATAGCTTCTCCAAGTAACTGACACAGAGAACAGGAAACGAAGCAACGTTGATGACACCACTCAGAAACTTCAACGAACCCCATCAATGAGCCTACGAAAGCACCAAAAGCACGATGCGCCCATATCACAAACCCTCCATTACCTAATACAATTCACCAGAATCAGGAACTCTTGAAATCAAATTAGAATAAGCTTCAGGTTTATATCTGAATTAGAAACATTAGTTTCCTTTTAACATCGAATCAATCAGCAAGTTGCTTCCTTTAAACAGAAAACCTTTGGAAATAGTGGTTTCCAAGTCAAATCCATGTTCACAACAACATAAAAAGTCTAAACAGAGAACCCAATACTTAAACTTAAGATTTTTTTTTTGTCTCCCATCGATGTGATGAGATTATTCCCAGTATATACCTGGAAAGGCAGTGGAGAGTTCTGCAGTAATTAGGGCTTCAGGGATACTCCATATAAAAGGGAATACGAGGAAACCAATAATCGCAAAAAGCGGTCCAGCCGCTTGAACAGCCGGTTCTTCACCAAACGGCCCACCCGCGACCTCAAAGTATATGAGGAAAATCAAAGGCACCAAAGTCAGTTTTTTCGCGGTTACAACGTTGCTACTGGAACTGGCTGTTGTTACTGGGAGCTCGTGGCTGGATCTCGATGTTTCTGAATCTGCCATCGATTAGTTTTCTCTTTTGAGAATTTCAATGGAGAGTAGTGGAAATTCGAATCAAATTAAAAGAGTCCGGAATCCAAAACTCTATCTATAAACGTGTATGTACTGGGCATTCTGTTGGTAGAATCTTTTGCTGAAGATTTGGGGTCATCCAATCAATGTGTTTTGAATGCCCACAAAACATGGGTTTACACACGTTTATAATAAATAAACTCTTCATCAACATGCATGTATTTATAGTCTAGTGTGGATATCCACCAACTCTATTCATTATTAAGGATGTCACGGATTCACAAATCACATTTATCTTATAAAAAGGAACTCAAAAAAGTAGTATAGACATTATATTTTTCTTTAATTTCGATCATATCATATTTTAGTGATTTAATTACTCAAAAATCCAACAAAATATTTGGTAGTCAAACTCGGTTTTCTGTTTCAAAATATAACAAACTTTAAATTCTGGTTCAATCTCTTTAATCCTTTCAAAATTTATGAAAAAGATAAGAGTTTTTGACAAAACCAAGATACATAAATGCCATAGAACACTTAAACCCAAAAAAGAAAGAAAAAGAAAAAGGCCATAGAACACAAATATGCATAGGAAGATAACAAAGGACTTGGGACTGTTTCAGTCTTTAAAATGACAGTATACTTACCAGAAAACACTAAATTAAGGACTCTGTGCATATGTAAAAGGTCCATCTCTCTTTGACCGACCAATCAATCATCTAAGTAGTAGTATGAGCATGCAGTCTTTTGCTCCTTGTCCTTGGTGAACTCTAATTTGTTGATCCTTGCCTGAAGTTAGTTGGATCCCGTCTGAATGTGATATTTAGGTGCTGCAAAGGACAACAAGTTAGTACGCTATATAAAAGAGATTGATTCACATTAACTTCAAGAGTCTTTTAAAAGTGTTACCAGATTACCAGATTATATTTTCTTTGCTCCGAGTCCAAATGTGCACTTGGCTCTCCAATTATATAGACATCTGGAGGTTTCCCCTAGGGATAGAGTTATGGCGACTCTCTGCTTCTCTCCACCAGAAAGGTATTTACAGCTTGATCCAACAGCTGCTCAATCTGAAGCGGTCTTATTACATCTGACACAAATTGAGGATGTGTATATGCATCACGAATTTTCTCATGTAGTAACTGTCTCACTCATAAAGTACACCAAAGACTTTAAAAATGACCAATAAACCACTATACGTATCTATCATCATGTCTTATTAAATATTACAATAGTCAAGTCAACTATAACGGGTTAATTAAAAGACTTGGGACTTGAAAGTATGAACGCGACACATTGACCGTGACATGGGAAACGTCGACAAAGAATATTATGTCACAAGTCATCGGGGCACAGTCACGTCTACTGTTGGTAAACAAAAGTCAATTAAATACGAAATTAGTTCAAAATAATGAGATGTTAGTATAGTTGTTGTTTCACCATCTGAATTCAAATTCATTGTTTATCTTCTTAATAAAAATTACATATTGGCCTACGTTAATTAATCAATAATAAAACAACTATTTTTAGTCAACTAATTAAATGTTATTTTCTTTATAAAAGTTAGACTTTGAACGTTCTTATAATAACTATATACGATAGGAGTAAAAAAAGGGGCGTTAGAGTAATTTTTTTACAAATTTTCTACGCACAAAATATTAAATTTCTGCTATAAAATGAGATAAAAAAATCATTCAACCATTTAACAAAAAGAAAGACTATATATGATTAAGATTTTAAAATTATTTTATGAGATCGACGAAATCCAATCTATAATTTGAAGTTCAATCTTAATTTTTTTTTATCTATTGTAATGTAGTGTATATCTGATATCAAAATCATTACCTAAATTATCTTAATCACCAAATTTGAGAATAACTAGATTTAAAAGATTTAAAGTACAGATAAATTTATTTTATTGTTGAATACTAGCACAAACCAATAGACTATAAACAATAGTGCTCTAGAATATTAGTTGCATAAAGAGAAAAGTAAGAATAGTTTATGTTTCAACTTGGAGGAAGTTTCCTATTTTAGACCAGTCGATACGACTTATGGCTTAAATAATGATTCCTTCATGTCCTTGTGACAATTATAATTAATATTATTCAAAAGCCATCATCTTCTGCTGCTCATATAATGTCGACATAACCATCAAGAAGAAATAAAACACATACCACAATCCACAAACATGGCAAAGCTCATTCTTATCATCCTCTCCCCAAATCCTCCTTCTCGTAGCCATTGTCTCTGCAGAAAAAGGCGAAAACTTTGCAAAAGGCATTAACAAAAAACACTTTGGTCTCCGTAAAGAGAAACTCACTCATTTTCCGTGTCTACTGGCATGACATTCTAAGTGGCTCAAACCCTAGCTCGGTCGTGATCAATCCTCCTATCTCCAACTCTTCCTTCTTCGGGTCCGTTACTGTGATTGATAACCGATTGACTACAGAAGTCGCGGTGAATTCGACTTTAGTAGGCCAGGCTCAAGGGATCTACTCTGCTACTGGTCAACGTGATGCATCTGCTCTTATGGCGATGAACTTTGTGTTTACCACAGGGAAATATAATGGAAGTACGATTACTATTCTTGGTAGAAACGCTGTGCTGACTAAGGTTAGAGAAATGCCGGTGATTGGAGGAAGTGGTCTCTTCCGGTTTGCTAGAGGTTATGTTGAGGCTCGAACTATGTGGTTCGATGCTAAGTCAGGAGATGCTACTGTTGAGTATAATTGTTATGTTTTTGCATTATTGACGACAATAATAAATTATTCGCTCTCATTTTCTATAGATATTATATATGTTAGAAGTATTTCATGTTTAAGTTTTGTCTGCTTAAAGTGATTGACGATTGTTGGAAGAGTTGAATTTCTTGTAATAAAATGATAGTATAGTTGTTGTATCACCATTTGAGGCGTATTATTTATTTTATTTAATAAAATTTTATATTGGCCTAAATTGAATTACCAATAATGAAACATCAACAACCAGAATATTAGCAATAGACAATATTAGTCTTGTGGAATACTCCCTCGAATTTCTAATTAATGGATATTTTAAACTTTTCACACATATTAAAAAATATTATTTATATTATTTTTCTTAAATAAATTGTATTATATTATTAATTTTTATATAATCAAACCAATCACAAATAAATTTTCAAAATTTAAATAGTTAAAAATATTAAAGAACAAATTAAATTTTGTATAAAAATTTTAAAAACATCAAATACAAATTTTTTTAAAGAAAAATATCAAATAAATAAAAATAGTAAATGACAGCATGTGGTAAGTCTACAAGAGGTATACATACTTGTATATTTTGGGATCTAGTATCCCTACCTATATTATATAGAAAGTTGGTTAATAGACCAACTGTTTGTGGCATAATATTGAAGAAAAACAAAATTATTATTAGATACCTAAGTATAAAAGTAAGAATAGTTTTTGTTTCAACTTAAACACGTTTCATTTTCCCGGCCGCCCAATCGGGCTATGGCTCAAATAAAATTCTAACGTAATAATACCACTTACATATAAATTTCTCTAGATAATTTCTAACAAGTTAGGATCGACAATAAATTTGACTTCAAGTTCATTCAGTAAGGTTTAAGACATGGCTTCGTCTGACCAAAACAACAATTTAATCCTCAACCAAAATAGTTTATATTAGATTATTAGTTCCAACACAAAACTAAACAGTAACTAATGAAAAAATCTGTATCTTATATATTTATTTATTAGAATTTCTTTCAATTTTGATGCTAGATAATATTTTTTATAATATTTTATTTCGAGATGATAATTTTTTGACCATTAATTTTGATATGTTTGGGAATGGATCGATGACACCAATTTTGAGTTTAAATCATCGACAATTAAACCAATTTTGAGTTAGATTGGATTGGATAGCATGGATCGTGAGCTCTGATACCACATTAGATTATAGACTTCTAACTTAAAACAAATTAATAATTAGTGGAAAGACCCATATTTTATATACAAGGATTCTTTTTCCATAGGATAATATTGCTAGTAGTTTACTCCTCACCCCTATCATTCCCTATCACAAGATTACCAATGGTTCGTTGACTTGCAGCCTACGTATATGTCATCGTCTTCTGCTGCTATATAATGTAGACATACACCATCGAGAAGTAATAATACACAAACCAGAATCCACAAAACATGGCAAAGCTCATCTTCATCATCATCTCCCAAATTTTCCTTCTTCTAGCCGTTATCTCCGCCAGAAAAACGAAAATTTTGCAAAAAGCATCGACAAAAAACTTTTTGGTCTTCGTAAGGAAAAGCTCACTCATTTTCGTGTCTACTGGCAGGACATTCAAAGCGGCTCAAACCCTAGCTCGGTCGTGATAAATCCTCCTATCTCCAATTCTACTTTCTTCGGATCCGTTACTGTGAGTGATAACCGATTGACTACAAAGGTCGCGGTGAATTCGACTTTAGTAGGCCAGGCTCAAGGGGTGTTGTGATTTCTTATTTGTTTGTTGCAGATCAAAAATGTAGAAGAAGACAAGACAAAGACACGGAATTTACGAGTTCCCAAGACCTAAGAGATCTTGGTACATTTCGGTGAACCTCAACCAGTCCACAAAAGTTTCCTTATCAAGTGTAGATGATTACAAAACAAGATAAAGATCAGAGCCCTCTCTTGACACTACAATCACTCAAGTGTTTCCCAACAAAATAAGAAAGAAAAGCTCCCGGTAATTCACTCACCCCCTATTCTCTCTCTCTCTCTCTTGCTCTCTCTAACTTCCACTTCAGTTTACGCCTCTCTTATGTCTTTGCTTCTTCGTCACTCTGCTCCTTCTGCTTCTTCTTTTGACTTGCAGGTAAAACACAGAGTGGATCATATCAGAACACAACACAAAAGGCCTGATATATGGAACTGGGCCGAAGAAGCCTTCAAGAACAGTTTATGGGCCGAAGACATGTTTGATGGGCCACAGACGCAGAAGATCAAGCCCACGAGTCCAGTAAGGTGAAGACTTGGAACGTCACTCACATACTCTACCTCGTTTCAATCGTCCTCTCCACTTCCCAACACAAAAACCTTTCCGCTTCTTCCTTCGTCTTCTTCATTGTTGAAGACGAACCAATTTCTCTCTTACGAACAACCCGCCGATGAGGGATAAACTTCACGACTTCACCGTCGATGAAGAAATCTTTCTGATTACACCACCGAACCAGAAAACCTTTCCGATTAAACCACCGAAAAAAAAGTGAAACCCTTCCGATTAAACCACCGAAAACAGTGAAACCCTTCCGATTGAACCACCGAGAAGATGTCTCTTCAAACAACCGACATGCACTTCCACAAAACATACCCGACTGTCACAACTTCACCGTCGTACAGGCGGACGTTCACGACTTACCCGCCGTGAATCCTAAGGTGATCTCAACGCCGCCATTAGTGCCGAAGCACCTTAAGATAAGTCAACCCATCTTCAAACTTTTTTATAGGGATAGACTTAAAAGATCAGATGGGTTTATGCATGTGTTGATCTTTGTGACTTTTATCTTTCCATCGTTTACCAAATCCTTGATGAAGTTGTACTTTGTGTGTATGTGTTTCGTCCGTTCGTGAAATGCGTAGGTTTTTGATAGACAAATAACACTCTGTGAATCGCAGAATATTTCTGCTTGATCTTGTTTGTAACCTAATTCTGATGTCAGACCTTTTAACCATTGTGCTTCTTTTACAGCTTCAGCCAGAGCCATAAATTCAGCCTCAGTAGTGGATAAAGCAACTACAGGTTGAAGACCTGACCGCCAACTCACTGTGTTTCCGCCAAACTGAAAAACATACCCGGTAATGGACCTCCTTCTGTCTAAATCTGCTGCATAATCACTGTCACTAAAACCTTGAACTTGAACATTGTTTGTCATTTTGAAAGTTAAGCATATATCTAAAGTGTTTTTGATATACCTTAAAATCCACCTTACTCCTTTCCAATGTTCCAGGTTTGGTGAGCTCATAAAGCGGCTAACAAGACCAAAAACATAGGCGATGTCTGGTCGAGTTCCCACCATAGCGTACATCATCGATCCAACAGCACTGGCGTAAGGTATGTCCCTCATTTCATACTCTACCATTTCCTTGTTTTCTGTCTTAGTACCGAGTAGCTTGAAATGAGTTCCCATAGGTGTTTGTACTGGCTTTAGATCTTCCATACCAAACCTTTTTAAAACTTTCTCTAAGTAGTTACTCTATGATAATCTTAGAAAACCATTTTCTCTGTCTCGAATGATGTCTATACCCAGAATCCGCTTAGCTGGCCCCAAGTCCTTCATTTCATATTCATGGCTTGGAAGTTTATTCAGCTTTGTGATTTCTTGCATATCCTTACAGCTAACAGCATGTCGTCAACATAGATTAATAGGTAGACCGAATCATCATCATTCAATTTCTTGAAATATACACACGGATCATGTTCTGATCTTGTGTATTTGAGAGACTTCATGAATGTATCAAATCTTTGATTCCATTGTCTAGGAGATTGCTTTAATCCGTATAGATATTTTTGAAGTAAACACACCTTGTCACCTTCCTCATATCCCTCAGGTTGTTCCATTAGAATCTTTTCTTCCAATGTGCCATAAAGAAAAGCTGTCTTGACATCTCATTGTTCCAATTCTAAATCTTTGTCAACAACAATAGATAGAACAAACCTGATTGTCACTTGCTTTACCACTGGTGAGAAAACATCATGATAGTCAATGCCTTCTAGTTGAGAAAAACCTTTAGCCACTAGTTTAGCCTTGTGTCTAGGTCCCTCTACCCCTGGTATTCCAGGTTTCAGCTTGAAAATCCACTTGCATCCGATTGTTCTCTGTCCCACTGGTCTGTTTATTAGCTTTCATGTCTGATTTTTCTTAAGTGATTCCATTTCCTCATTTGCTGCATCTATCCATTTTATCTTTTCCTTGCAACTGATTGCTTCTTGATAAGTACGTGGCTCCTCACTAATCAGTTGAGCCATGTTTAATGAATAAGCAACTAGATCCGAATCATTGTATCTACTAAGAGCTTTTATGTGTGACCTTCTTTCTCTGTCCCTTGCTAGTTGATATGATCTAAGGTTTTCTGTGTAAGCTTCAACTTCTGTCTCCTCTATAATCTCTTCATTTTCTGAGAAAACTCTACCTTGACCATTTTCTTCTGCTGCTAGTTTCTCTTCCTCATCTAATTCTGTGTTGTTAGGTAATAGGAATGCAAATCTTTTGTTTGTAACCTTTGTTACAGACTGTTCTGATTCTGTCATCTTCCCAATATCTTTATAAAGAATATCTTCTCGAAAGATAACATCACGACTCACTATGCATTTCCTTTCTTCTCTGCTCCAAATCCAATATCCTTTAACACCTTGAGGATATCCCATGGGAACCCCAGGCTTAGCTCTAGGTTTTAATTTTCCTTGATCCACATGGTAGTAGACTAGGCAACCAAACCTCCTCATATGTGAATACTCTGGACAGTGTCCACTCCAAACCTCTTCTGGTATTTGAAAATTTAGTGGTGCTGATGGTGTCTTGTTTATCACATAGACCACTGTAGAAGTAGCCTCTGCCCAGAAAACTTCCCCTAGTCCCGTTTCACATAACCAGCTTCTAACCTTTTCAAGTATTGTTCTGTTTAGCCTCTCAGCTACACCATTTTGCTGAGGGGTGTAGGGACAAGTTTTATGTCTGAGAATACCATTTGAGCTGCAGTAGTCTTCAAATGTTCTGTTATAATACTCTAAACCATTATCTGTTCTCAAAGCTTTGACCCTTTTGTTGCTCTGGTTTTCAACTAGTAGTTTCCAATCCACGAACTTTGAAAAAGCTTCATCTTTGGTTTTAAGAAAATATATCCACACCTTTCTTGAGTAATCATCAATGAATGAAATATAGTATTGACACCTTGCTAGACTAGGTGTGACATTAGGAGAACCCCATAGATCAGAATGAATGTATTTCAACACTTCGGTTGAAGTGTGTTTCCCCGTCTTAAAAGACGCCTTGTGTGCCTTACCAAGAACACATGGTTCACAAGGTCCTAAGTCCTTAATCTCTGCTTTTCCTAGCAAATTTTTCTGAACCAGAATTTTCATTCCTTTTTCTCCTAAATGACCAAGCATGTTGTGCCATAGTGTTACTTCATTCATTTGTTTTTCTGCTGTGTTAGCTTGACTTTTGTCAGGTTCTCCATCCAAGAAATAAAGTGTATCCTTGTAGTCACCTGCCAACACCTCCTGATTTTCTTTCATTACCTTCAGTCTGAAATCCTTGGACTGAAACCAGCAGCCTTGAAATTCCCAAAGAAATAAGGTTCCTTCTAGATGTAGGTGAGAACCTGACTTGAGTGAGTATCACAGTTTTGATCTTGTGATTCTTACACTGAATTTTCCCAATGGCTGTAATTTCACAATATGAATCATTTCCCATGAGAATTCTGCCATCATCAATTTCTTCCACATCAAACATCAAATCCCTTCTTTGTGTAACATGATATGAGCAACCCGAGTCTAGAACCCATCCCTCTCTAGATGAATTTGCAGCTCTAGTTAACATAAGTGGTTCATCGTACTCCACTTTTGCAACTGCAGCCTCAACATTTAAACCCTTAGAATAGCTTGTACTTGAGTGATTTCGTTTTGGACACTCAGCCTTCAAATGTTCTTGACACCCACAAACCCAACATGATAACACTCGTTTTCCCTTAACACGAGACTTACTTCTGTTTGATCCTTTTCCTTTTGACACTTCCTTCTTCTCAGTTCGACCTCTTTGATGCACATATAGACCTTCACTTACACCCTTCTATTTTAGTAGACCTTTAATTTTCAGTTCCAGCTCTATAGAGTAAGCGGACCGAATGATTTCTTTGACTGTTATAGTATGTCTACCACTGCTGTACTTGAGTGTATGAACTAGGTTTTCAAATTGCTTAGGTAAGCTATTCATCAATATGGCTGCTTGATCCTCATCACTCATCACCACGTTGACACTTGACAGATCAGAGATACGTTTGTTGAAGGTGTCAAGATTCTTATCTAGTGTCTTGTTTTCATCCATTCTAAAGCTATAAAATGTTTGCTTGAGATGAAATCTGTGAGGCAGAGTCTTCACTTGATATTCTTCTTCTAAGGCATTCCACATAGAATAAGCTGTAGGTTCACTTATTACTTTCCTCAGTACCATATCGGTCAGACTCATGCTTATGAGATTTCTTGCCCTTCGATCCTTATCTCTCCACTTAGGATCTATAGTGGTTGTGGTTTCCGCTGAGGTGGCTGTAAATGTACATGCATTACCTGAGCTTGTTTCTAGAGAAGGTTGTATATCTCCGACTTTTTCCAACACTGAGTCCAACCCAAGAATTTCCAGTGTTGCTAGAATCTTGTGTTTCCATATGGTAAAGTCTCCTTCTCCATCAAACTTCTCAACCTCAAACCTTCCTTGCGTTGGTTCCATGTTTAACTTAGACCCTCTAGAGTGGCTTTATAGGTGATATAGATGTTACCTTCCTCGGCTAAAGCTAGAACCCGTTTTTATAAAACTTGTACCTTGTAGCCGTTACTAACACCTTCAGTCACCTTCAAGCTCTGATACCATTTGTTGTGATTTCTTCTTTGTTTGTTGCAGATCAAAAATGTAGAAGAAGACAAGACAAAGACACGGAATTTACGAGTTCCCAAGACCTAAGAGATCTTGGTACATCTCGGTGAACCTCAACCAGTCCACAAGAGTTTCCTTATCAAGTGTAGATGATTACAAAACAAGATAAAGATCAGAGCCCTCTCTTGACACTACAATCACTCAAGTGTTTCCCAAGAAAGTAAGAAAGAAAAGCTCCCGGTAATTCACTCACCCCCTCTTCTCTCTCTTGCTCTCTCGAACTTCCACTTCAGTTCACGCCTCTCTTATGTCTCTGCTTCTTCGTCACTCTGCTCCTTCTGCTTCTTCTTTTGACTTGCAGGTAAAACACAGAGTGGACCAGATCAGAACACAACACAAAAGGCATGATATATGGAACTGGGCCGAAAAAGCCTTCAAGAACAGTTTATGGGCCGAAGACATGTTTGATGGGCCACAGACGCAGAAGCTCAAGCCCACGAGTCCAGTAAGGTGAGGACTTGGAACGTCACTCACAAGGGGTCTATACTGCCACTGGTCAACGTGATTTGTCTGTGCTTATGGTGATGAACTTTGTGTTCACCGCAGGGAAATATAACGGAAGTACGATTGCTATTCTTGGTAGGAACGCTGTGTTGACTAAGGTTAGAGAGATGCCCGTGATTGGAGGAAGTGGACTTTTCCGGTTTGCTAGAGGTTATATCGAAGCTCGAACCATGTGGCTCAATGCTAAGTCAGGAGATGCGACCGTTGAGTATAATTGTTACGTCTTGCATTATTGACGACAGTAGTGTATATATTCTCTCTACATTTTTTTATAACGTTGTTATTTGTTATATGTTTTTTATGTTTGGGTTTTGTGTGAATAAAAGTGATTGACGATTGGTGGAAGATATAAATTTACTTCTTTTTTTCTCACAATAATAAAATGATACTTTTTTACGTGGTTTTAATTATACATAAAACAGAAAAACATGTGGTAATTTACTGACAAAAGTATTATGAAAACATCTTTTATATATATTATTGATACTTTTTTCTGGTCACAATAATAATTTGACGATCGGGTCCACACGTTACATTATAAATTAGCTTTTTCACCAAACGAGATAAAGTCCTGAAGCCATTTAAAACATGTGGTATTAACAAAAGTATTGTTCAAATTATAGAATGTTACTGAAAAACCCATGTTTTTTGAATAACTAAATGAACGATAAATCAGAAAATAATAATTAGATATATATGATGAAAGTAAATTTCAATACTTTTAATTACATCTTAGTAATTAGCAATCTTCCTCAATATCGTTTACATGGTCAATCATTTACAAAAAGAATGCAAAAAGTCGTATATATGTCCATACCACTCACTTTTCCTTGGCCTTTCTTTAAGAAGAATTCACTGGAACAAAAATCATCAAATAATTCTGCGGAAAGTATTGTTCAAAATAATAATAATATTTTTTATATAAGAAGACATCCCATATAAGAAGAGTACATGAATTTGGCTACAAATCCCATCCCAAAGATATACATTATATAAATATCATATATATATATATATAATATTCCAACTAAAAACCAAACTAAACAAAATTTGTTGTAAAACATCACATAGCAAATAAAGGGCTTCTTGTTCAAGTTTGTTATAATGTTAACTTTATGTTATAGAAACATTGGTTTGATAATTAGTTTCCTCAATCAATATTTTCATTGATGAAATAACCTATGCAAAATTCTCACGATCTCCACTTCTCATACAAGAAAAATGAAGGTTCCAGACGGAAAAATCACTCTCAACGTACGACACTTTGACATCTATGGATCTAAGCTAGTAGTATGGTTATCTTTACGTTTTCTAAAACCTAAATGAGAGAAACAAAAAACATAACTTAATTCGATAAAGCGAAATTGTGAAAACAAATACCAGAGGACTAAAAATATAAGTATTTTCGAATTATATTGTAGGAAAAGTGACCTTGACAGTACGAATTATATTGGCCTTTATAACAATTCAAAAATAAATCAAACAATCAATGTTACTATTTAATCGATCTCTTGGGTCGATGGATCAAAGTAATATTATATATATATATATATATATATATAGATATCTCAAATAGCACGTCCATTTTGATACGCATTAGACCACCATTATTAGTGGTCTCTAAATTTGGGTTTCTACTAATTAAATAATGATTAAAGTAGAGTTAAGAGATGGTAATTTATTTTGAGTTTGTATGGGTGATTATTGGTAGTTTCTAGAAAGAGTTTCTTAATTTTTTTTTTAAAAAGCAATATAATTATTATTGGAAATGATTAAAACTTTTCTAACAATGAACATTATCAATGAATATAAAAGACTACACATGAACACATTTGATTGGTAATACTAAAATTCTAGCAAAATAGGCATGCTATCTTGAAAAAAATAAGAAGACTCAAGATTGTAAATCTATGATATGCATGAAGATTTAGCCACAGAAAATTATGCATGAAAAAAATAAGAAGACTATCCACATTGATCCTAGGATGCAGATTTAGCCAGAGAAAATACACTACTACCACTGTAGCTACCCCACCAATATGTCCCCAATACCACCGAAACCAACATCATGAGTATCTCAGTTGTGACAAATCGCCGGACCGCCACCACCATTACTGCTGCAACAACTGCTGCTAAAACCGTTTTGGTGGGCATGTTTGATGATCTGGGTTTGTTCCAATTATGTGACAATAGGTTGAAGAATGATTACTAGTCTAAAGCTACACTCAACCATTGGTCAACTATTAAATCAAAGGCATGGCATAACAAGAGAAGAAAGTAGTCAAAAAGCAGTGATGAGACAGCAAACTGCAAGCTAAAAGACAGCAGAACAATAAGCAATTAGATGGAAAATACCTATTGTGTGGAAGTCAATGGACTCAGCGACTGAGCGCTTTTCAGATGCAGGTACAGCGATTACTTCTTCAAATTTGATTTTCTTCACTGCTTTCTCACATTCTCTTAGCTTCCTTGTGGCATCAGGGTCATTAGGAGAAAGCCTTTTTACCTAAAATATAAATAGCAGATCACATCAACAATACTGAAACACCAATCTCTCTTGATAGATAAAGACAAGAAGACAGTCCAACACCAAAACGAGTTTCCACAGATTATCCAGCTTCCAGGATCTTATCACTTAATCAGATCAAAACAGCCAAGTAGTAACCTTTCGGCTGAGTTCAAGCTACACGCCTATTCATCTTTAGCAATATGACATTCCTCAATATGAGCTGACTTCTCATTCATATATTTTAGAATATTAGGCCCAGAACTAACAGATTAACAACAACCAAATGATAACGAAAAGAAACAAGAAGTTAAATGACACAATGTTCGTGCTATGAACAAGAACCTGTTGGAAATCCTTCAACGCGTCCGAAAATTTTCCCATGGCAAGATATGCAACACCGCGCCTGTAATAGCCCTGTGAGTCATTAGATAATCAGTAAACATGCTTAAATATACATGAGAAGAAGAATAAGCAACACTTTGTAACAAAATGATACCTTAGAGTATTTTGAATCAATTTCAATAGCCTTTGATGCATCGTGTATTGCACTACCATATTCCTCCAGTTTTGTGTGAGCGAATGCACGGTTTGCTCAATACACAGCGTTATTGCTGTTGAGATCAATAGCTTGTGAATATAGATCGATAGCATGGGAGAATTTGTGACCTGTGTACAACGAACAAAGTTATTTGCGGTGTTCTTAATTTAAAGAAAAAATGAAAGTGTGCCCCATCAACATAGTTAAAATCAAACTGATTCTACAAGATTCTTTAATGTATTTAACAAAAATACACACCTTTAAAAGCTTCGTTAGCCTGATTTTTCAGCTCCTCGGCCGCCGATTGAATCGCTGCTGGGAGAGATGACAGGGATTCGAAGCCTCTGAGAGAGAAATGAGATCGAGAGAAATGAGACCCCTTTCTTCATTTTTTTTCTTCCCAATCATATACTACCACGTAGCGACTCTAAAAACACAAAAACGTTTCTTCTTTAAGAAACGTTTCTACTGATTTTAATTACTTTTTATTTACTTTTAATCCAAAATTAACCTAAGAAACCCAATAAACGTAAATAAAGAGAGCAATATGAAAACACTTCTTTTTGTATTAAGTACGTTTTTTCTTACAAATGGGATATACAAGATCTATTTATAGAGTTACAATAAGCTTGCTTAAGCACAAAGAAAACTCTAAATTCAAAGCTTTCTAGCCGTTGGAGAAGAGAGAGGAAGTGGAGTTCCCAAACTTGAAAGTGACATCTCATCTTTCTTGAACTTAGCATAAAGGAGAGTCACATGTCTCCTTAAACTTTCAACGGTCTTCTTGGGTCTAGTTAGGCTTCATTTAAGTCCTAACAACCTTCCATAACATCCATTTGATTAGAATCAACATTTGGAAGATATATGAAAATGTTGACTTTTTCCCTCGGCCGTTGACCGTACCGCATTACACAGTTCCTCGACCCGTGGTATGCATTTCCTCGGCCATCAGTACGTCCTGCCTCGACCCGCAGTACGTACTGATCTCGACTGCGGTACGAGTTTCTCTCGTATCGCGGTACGTGCTGGATCCTTCACGCTGTACATGAGGACTCGCCCCGTGGTACACGTCTCTCGGAAATCTCCTTACCCGCGGTACACGTCCCATCATTGACTTTTCCGTCCTGCGTTGACCACGTACTGCGGTATGTGAAAATCTTCCCGCGGTACGTGTCTCTCGACCCGATGGCCTTCCCGCAGTCCCTGACCACCGACCGTTGACTTTCTGGTCCAAAACCTTGACTTTTCTAGAACCTCATTTTATGACATTTTCTTGATCCCTTGATGATTTGGTGACCTTTATAGGTTTTTGGTGGCCAGTTTCCACTTTCTTGGGGTTCCTTTGGGTGGTCTTTGGCCTTGTCTTTGATGACTTCAGCCTTGACTCCTCTTTGATTTTTTTTTGACCTTGCGGTCTTCGGCCTCTTCGGCCTCAACCCTCTAATCTCTTTGATATAGTCTAGTAATGACCCTAGTAAAAATTGTTGTTATAAAATAATTAAGGTCGCACAAATGTATCTTCCTCGTTAACCGTCGGTTTTAAAGTAGTCCTCAAATTGCTTCTATGGTGGATAGGCCCATGGTAAATAGCATATAATTACATCTTATTCATTATATACCATGTTCAATCATGTATGTCTTTTTGTCAGTAAGGCAAGGCTAAATTATTGAATTTTTATACGATATGCATCGTTTCCTTTTCATCATTTGATTTATAAAAAGTGTGTAAAGCCAAATATGTCCTTACCACTCACTTTTCCTCAGCTTTCATATGAGAGAGCACTCGTACTAACATCTCTGAAAGTCGAAGCAGGTCCGTGAGGTCAGTTGCTTTCCGTACGTTGATGCATGGCGTGAGAGGAGAGTGAACTCGAATTCATCTTACATATGTTTTTGGTTGTTAATTAATTATGAACTTGCTATAATTTCATTCTGCTTTGGTAGACATTGTTAGAGATGTACATATAGGTCCGCTAAAAGCTCTAGACATTGTGTTAACTAGTTCGTTTTAGATTTTTCTTAAAAATTTTAATTTGAATTTTTAGTATTTTTAACAAGATGAACATATCAATTTTTGGCGCGAAATAGAACGTGTTTAGTGTCCTAGATTTTGGCAAAGTAGATACAAGATAGAAATATGTTGGCAAAACGATATAGAGAGACGCTAGGTTTTAGTTTATATAGTTTGTGAACCAACAAAAATGAAATAATGACATCAATATGTATCTTTAAGTAATTTGTAATAATATTATTATTTGAAAGTGTAGTATAGACGGTCCTGCAGTATCCACTCTTCTGAAAATACGAACTCGTATACATCGATTGGTCTTATCACACTTCACAGTTCTAACTAATAATTTGAACTGCAGATATCTCAAATAGTCACATGCGTTATTCTTCTCTTTATATATATACACATTCTCGTTATATATAAGCTCACAAGCCTTTATCTATTAAGACCATAAGCCTCATCCTTATCATCGTCTCACAAATCCTCCTCATCGCCCTCATTGCTTCCGCCGGAGACTACGCAAGAACCATGGAAGAACAACACATTGGCCACCACAAAGAAGAGAAGTTCACCCATCTCCGACTCTACTGGCACGACTCAGTAAGCGGCCAAAGCCCTACCGCGGTCATGATCCAACAACCGGTCTTAAACTCTTCCTTATTCGGATCAATCACCATGATGGACGATGCACTAACATTAGATATGCCAAGGAATTCAACTGTAGTGGGCCAGGCCCAAGGAATTTATGCTGGAGCGGCCCAAGGTGAGATTGGCTTCTTGATGGTGATGAACTTTTATTTCACTTCAGGAAAGTACAATGGAAGTACCATCACTATACTTGGTAGGAACACAGTGATGTCTAAGGTTAGAGAAATGCCGGTGGTTGGAGGTAGTGGAATCTTTCGGTTTGCTAGAGGTTATGTCGAGGCTCAGACCAAGTTGTTCGATCCCAAGTCTGGTGTTGCCATTGTTGAGTATAATTGTTATGTCTTACATTACTGATATATATAACTATGTTATGTCTTACATCACTATATTTTGGATTTCATTATTTGCGTTTTTCAATCAAAAGTTATCATAAAAATAAAATAAAATATAATATTTGCGTTTTTCGATTGCTTTTGTTTGTTTTTGTCATTTATAAATATAATAATTAAACCATTCACTAAATCAACCCTATCTACCGTCAAAAAGAATTTTGATGGTGACATAAATTATACATTTATTTTGAGATAGAAAAAGTATTCAAAATAGTAAATAAATATGTATAAATCCGTAGTAAGAAATTAATCACATATATTTATTTTGTTTCCATTAATTGCAAGTCACAAACCGTTGTGACTCAAAGTCGATTCATATTATTTTGTTTCTCTAATTATTAATTCCTTAATGAACAATATAAAATGAAATTTGTAATATTTTCCATGTTTTTTCGTTTTCTTCAGAAATATAGCTGACGTGGCATAAAGACCGCCTTTTTCACATCGCCTCTCTCTCTCTCTCTCTCTCTCTCTCTCCAATTTGGGATTTTTTCATCGACAAACTTCTTTTCTCATCGAGCAACCAAACCGTCGAACCCTAAATCGCCCTAGTCGAAAGCTTCTCATCGGGAAATCGATCTCTGATTATACTTAAAATCGCTTTTTAAATCCGACATGAGCCAGACCCGCGTTTGTGGAGGACTATAATGATCGGACTCTTCGTGTCCCGTCTCGATTGCATGGGGTTTGAGCTATGCCGGAGCTTCGCCGTGGAGTCCGCCGTGGACGTGTTACTGACGCTATAGCTACGAATCAGCTCCCGAAAAAGCCTACGGAAAAGAAACAGAGGAAAACTAACGGTAAAGCCCCGAAATCGGTTGCCGGCGGAGTTGCAGGAGCCGCGGAGAGGCCGAGGACGAGATTGGCGGCGAGGAAATTAAAGGAGGAAGATAAGGAAACACCTCAGGAGAATCCGGTTATTGTTCTGTCCAAGGATAGTCATTTCAATAAAAAGAAGGGTAAAGAGGTAGTTGGTGAAGAAGATAAGAAAGCTATGGCAATCGGTAATGATAGTGGTGGCTCTAACAAGGCGGCGGCACAGGAAGAAGAAGGAAATACTGCACCTTTCCCAGAGAGGGTAAATTTTGTTTTTTCTTGCCTTTGGTTTATGCCCATTTTGATAGTTTCTGCTGTATTTGTGCTTCTATAGTGTTACTGGACTTGCTGTCCTGCTATAGAGTTTTGATCTGTTCCAACTAATTGTAGATTTACTTCTGCTCTTTGGATGATACTAACTCGCTTTTGTCTCTATCCAGGTCCAAGTTGGAGGATCACCACTATATAAGGTCGAGAGAAAGCTGGGGAAGGGTGGTTTTGGACAAGTATTTGTGGGACGTCGACTTAGTGGCGGTAGTGATCGTAGTGCAGGAGCTAGCATCTTGGAGGTAATGTAACTAGGTCTACGTTACTACTGTCGCGGATTGTCAACATTTTTACATTGCCTTACATCTCCAATTTCTTAATAGGTTGCTCTAAAGTTTGAGCATCGAAGCAGCAAGGGTTGCAACTATGGTCCGCCACATGAATGGCAGGTGTACAAGTGGGTGTTTAATTCTCTCGTCTTTTTTTTCCATATTTCTGAAATACTTTTTCCCGAAATGTGATGTCCTTCCTTATGTTGAAATGTGAAATCAACATCTACTTTCTTGTGAACAGCACATTGGGTGGTAGCCATGGAGTCCCTAGAGTACATTTCAAAGGAAGGCAAGGAGACTATTATGTTATGGTACTGAAACCCTCCTTTTGTATCATCTCCTTTATGCTTTTCTCCTGTCTGTATCACTGATGACAGATTCCCCTCTTTTTTGGCCTCAGGTTATGGATATGCTCGGGCCAAGCTTATGGGATATCTGGAATACCTCAGGGCAAGCGTGAGTCTCCTTTGTGCATCTTGTTCTCGTCTCTTTTCTAGTAATTAATGCATCATGGATTGTGTTGTTGCTCCCTGTTTTTAAAAAATGATATTGGTACATCAATTTATACTGAGTAACACTTTGTTTCCAGCGGTCATGATAAATGACTGTTCTAACGATTCTTATCCTCTTCTCTTATTAGAATGTCCTCTGAAATGGTAGCTTGCATTGCGGTTGAATCACTGTCCATCCTTGAAAAGATGCATGCAAAAGGGTAATTTGACTTTGTTAATTCTTATATCTATTTCGAGTCTCGACACCTCTAAGTTCATATGTTTTCTTTCTATTAACTAGCCTAACAGGTTATGATTTGCTTCGGTTTCAGTTATGTGCATGGGGATGTCAAACCAGAAAATTTCTTACTTGGCCAGCCTTCAACGTCCCAAGAGAAAAAGCTGTTTCTTGTTGATTTGGGATTAGGTTGGTTTCTCTCTCTGAATCTTGCTAGATATTTCTTTACCTTTCTCATTTTCTCAACCAATGTTTTAGCAACAAAGTGGAGAGAAGGAGGTAGCGGACAACATGTTGAATATGATCAACGTCCTGATATGTTTAGGTATTATATTTTCATCTGCTAACCTATTCGTTATTTATATTAACTGTTATTTTTTTCTTGAACCGTTCTATCCTCACTTTTTGTAGGGGAACAGTTAGATATGCAAGTGCTCATGCTCATTTGGGGAGAACTGCTAGCAGAAGGGATGATCTTGAATCATTGGCATATACACTGATCTTCCTTCACCGAGGTAGATTGCCATGGCAAGGATATCAGGTACTTTAGACATATCTTCTTTTTTTGTAGAGTGATGTTGTTAGCATGCTTTTTTATCTGCTAATTCTTTCTCTTGCTCGATTCTCAGGGAGATAACAAATCATTCCTTGTATGCAAAAAGAAGATGGCAACATCACCCGATATGCTTTGTTGTTTCTGCCCCCCTCCTTTTAAGCAATTTCTTGAGATAGTTGTAAATATGAAATTTGATGAAGAACCCAACTATGGTAAATTAGTATCTTTGTTTCAAGATCTCTTGGGGGAAAATCCGGCAATTAGGCCTATAAACACAGAGGGTGCTCAAAAGGTGAAGTTTTTACATCTTTGCCTTTTTTTCCTTATTAGTAGTGATCTTGAAGTTGTTGTTTAACGTCTTACTTTCCTTTTTCTTATTTTTTTTTGGTTTTTTCCCTCAAGATCATTTTCCAAGTTGGGCAGAAGCGAGGTAGGTTAAGCATCGGTGAAGAAGAAGAAGATGCCCCTAGGAAAAAAGTCCGTTTAGGAGTCCCTGCAACTCAATGGATATCGATTTATAATGCCAGACAACCAATGAAGCAGAGGTAAAAAAAGTTCATTTACTCT
The DNA here is from genome assembly GCA_023374145.1 of Lepidium sativum. Classification (NCBI taxonomy): domain Eukaryota; kingdom Viridiplantae; phylum Streptophyta; class Magnoliopsida; order Brassicales; family Brassicaceae; genus Lepidium; species Lepidium sativum. The sequence goes on along the minus strand of JAKUCM010000185.1, from coordinate 24,749 downwards.
GTCCACTGCCTACAGTGCAAAGTCAGAGTATATGACTGCGACTGCATTTGTGTTTTATTAATTTTTCTTCTTCATATTATAGACATGGATTCTTGGCTTCATTATGTTAAGTATTTTTGGACTGACAATCTATTTGCTCAACCAGGTATCATTATAATGTGGCGGATGCAAGACTGGCCCAGCATATTGAGAGAGGTATTGCAGATGGTCTGTTGATAAGCTGTGTATCATCGTGTTCGAATCTCTGGGCATTGATAATGGATGCTGGAACTGGCTTCACTAACCAAGTCTACGAACTCTCTCCTGTTTTCTTGCACAAGGTGATCCAATGTTTCTCTGTTAACTGTTTTTATGTCTCTTCTGCCAATATGATCTTACATGAGACTGAACTTTGTACTGGATCAGGAATGGATAATGGAACAGTGGGAGAAGAATTACTACATAAGTTCTATTGCTGGTGCAAACAATGGGAGTTCCTTGGTTGTTATGTCGAAAGGTAACTACACTCTTCTTGCGTTTTTGTCAACAACAGTTTAACATGAAAGCTTATTTTCCGTTTTGTCTTAAAATTGGTTTAAAGGTACGCAGTATACACAGCAGTCTTACAAAGTTAGCGATTCATTCCCATTCAAGTGGATAAATAAGAAGTGGAGAGAAGGCTTCCATGTAACTTCAATGGCAACAGCTGGAAGTCGATGGGGTGTTGTTATGTCCCGCAATTCTGGCTACAGTGAACAGGTTAGACTCCAGTGATTATCAATGGTTTTTCGTATGGTGACTTTCTTCCTCTTCATTTTTTGGATTTGTAAATGTTTAATTCTGATCTAGTAATCTCCATTGTCTGCTTATCTCTGCAGGTTGTTGAACTGGATTTCCTGTATCCAAGTGAAGGCATCCACAGGCGTTGGGATGGTGGATTCAGAATCACTTCGACAGCAGCAACAACAGATCAAGCTGCTCTCATCCTAAGTATCCCACGGCGTAGACTAGTTGATGAGACACAGGAGACGTTGCGTACCTCTCAATTCCCCAGCACACATGTCAAGGTGAGTAGAGAAGCTCAAAAAGATTACTAATTTCTTCATCCCTTTTAACTCCATTCTCCCTTCTCATGACAATACCTGAGATCTTGTGCATCGTTTTACCTTTTGTATGTGCAGGAAAAATGGGGAAAGAATCTCTACCTCGCATCCTTAAGCTATGGCCGAACCGTATCTTGAGGTTCTTAGTAAAGTGTTGATGGACGAGAGGAAGATGTTTCTAAGTCTGTGCTCCTACATCTATATCCAATTCTCTGGCCTCTCAGGCTCTGTTGTGCTTTTTCTATTTCAGTTGAATTGTGAAGCAAAAAACTGGTGATTGTGTTGTTTCTTCTCCACCTCAATTATGAAGGGGATCGAGGCATAATCATTAGTTTAGCTACACATTTCCCTCTAAAATGCTATTTAATTTTTTAATATCGAGAAGAGATGATTTTGTCACCAAATGTTCTAAAGGCTATAACAACTTATTCTGCCCAATTGTGTGTCCTAATTATCGAATTTACAACGAAACAGGTTTTTCTCTCCATACACGACCTGAAATCTTCAATTTCAGTTCCTTGTTGGTGCTGTTGTCAGTAGCGAAGAGCAAAGCCAATTCGCGAGTGATTGTTAACCCGTCTTGACTATCCCGAACCGTCTTGTGAGTGTCGCGAATGCTTCTGGGCACGCCTTGCCACGTCAGCTTCCTGCCATTGCCACCTACCTCCAAACTGTAGCTGAAGCTCATTGCTTCCTCTTCATCTCCCATAAACTGCAAGAATGCTATGTACATCGGCGTTTTCCTCAGGTGGAATGCTTCAAAGTATAAACAGAATTGTCGACCGAAACAATCCAGAAGCTGCATCGTTTTGTGTTAGGTGAAACATTAGAAATTGTAGAAAACATCTTATGGTTTCTTAAATCAGTGTTGAGTAATTTCAGTTTTACTTACGGTTAACATCCAAGTAGCATGATGAAGATGTTTAGGATTATGATGAACATATCTATGACTGAAACTACGCCCATCACAACATTTCGACACAGTGATCATTCCTTAGATGCAGAAGCAGCCATTGAATATCTCCTGTGACATTACACTTTGATCCAGAGTACGGACAATTGTATGATTTCTTCATGGTGTTCTCAATGTTGAGCTCTTCGGTGTGGTCATTAGGACACTGTAATAAGATATGCGTTTACTTATTGCCTTTTTATTGTATCAATATCAATAGGATATGATATACATACCTGATAGGTTGCACAGGAGATCTGGTATGTACCAACCGGGAAATCGAGCAACTCATGGACCCGAGATTCAATCTGAAGGTCATTGGTTCGATGTTCCATTCAAGGCAAAGTGATGAAGTGGAAGAGAAGACAGGTGGATGTATATACACATATATTGGATCACCAAATAGATCCGTTTACGTTGTTTCAAGTTTCAACGTCCAATGATTGGAGGGAACGTGGAGTAAATGGTGAATATAAGAGTTGGCTCCGAAGATTGCGTATGTCAAAGAGCTTAATTGTAGGGGAGAAAATAATACAAACAAAAACCATATAGTATATGACTTGACATTGAAATTGCAATTTAGTCAAGCTTCTTTGGTTACACGACACTCTTTGAGTTGGAGCTGTCATCCAATTTGATTTTGCAAGTTGTAACCATCTAGTTCAAGATGCAACGTGGACAAATGAGTCCTTACCATATTATATAATCGTATTTCAATATAGTTTATTGATCTTTTAGTCAATCATGGTTAAATATTGCATGAAAAAAATGAAAGATATTCCAAAATATGAAAGATCTTGATTGCTAAGTTTCTGATTAAAGTAGATCCACCGCAAGAATCTAGCAGATAGAGTTAGTTTAATATACAAGAATGTTAATTGGAGGTATTGCCGAACTGGGCCTCGGCCCATTAAGATCTCGGCAGAAAATAGGCAGTTGAGAGATTCATGAAAATATTTCCCTGAGATAAGGGAGAAAAAGATTTTCCTTTGTAAATAAGGATTAGGAGGTTCATTATAAATAGCCCTAGGTTAGATTGTTAGAAGGGTCATTGCTCACAAATATTCTTGAACGGAAACTCTCTCAATGAGAAACTTAATGGAGACGATAAAGAGTAAGAAAGATGTGATTTTATGTAGAGGAATATGGTATGTATCCACTCTACTCTCAATCGTTGCTCTCTCCATATCACTCAACCGTGTCTGGCCACCTGGAGATTGTTTGTCATCGTCGTCTCGATTCTTTAGAGACGGTGCGGTTAGTGCTACTACCTTCTACGCAGTGATGCTACTCAGATATTTCTTCTTTTCCGATCCTGATCTCTCCACTTACTACAGAAAGTTTACTGCTTGTGAAAGGTTTAGTCAGTTTATGTTCACGCAGCTCGCCTCATTCCTAATAGTTGTGTTGCCGTTGTTAATCGTATTAGAGCATAAAGTGTGGTTTTCATTCTTTATCACATCCGTCTTCACGGGAGGGTTAGGGCTAATTCAGCTATCAGAGAAGAAGTTTAAGATGGAGATGAGAGTTGCTTTGATGACGCTCTTCTCCTTCTATTTGCATGGCTTTTTCGTTGTCTTTTTATTTTTGTACTTGCAGAAATATGAGGTTTTGGGTTGGTTTCTTATGATAAGTTGTGGTTTTCTTCAGTCTATCATCCTTTATTATACTCACCCGGATGAATTTGCTTCTTGCTGTCTTCCTACTTAATGTTATTTTTGTTCAGATTGATCAAGACATATTTTATCTTATTTATTATGAAATTATTTGCTTCACCTCTTTTTTTGCTCTCATTTTTTGGGGTAATTTGTTACTTAATTGAGTTATTTCCTGATAGAGAGGCTAATTAAGGACTCCAGCTTCTGTATTAATAGTAACTACTCCTCGCCTATATTGTTTTTGTTAATAATGTATATAGAGTTAAAAGAAGACTCAAAACAAGTAATACTTCTTTACTAAATCGTTTATTTATATTCATGTTTTGAGCTTTCTTGGCACGTCTGTGGAGACAACGTTGGTGAATTAATGATATTTGGCTTGGTTTGTATCTAAGGTTCAACCATAAGTTCAAGTACAATAGTCAAATAAAGATTATTATATATATGTATGAAATGCTACACATGTAGATCAAATGCTATTTAGTTAATATCAAGAAGAAATGTTTTTGTCACCAAATGTTCTAAAGGCTATAACAACTTAAGTTGTTCAATTGTGTGACCTAGTTATCATATTCGCAACGAAATAGATTTTTTTTGTCCATACACGGCCTGAACTCTTCAATTTGAGTTCCTTGTTGGTGCTGCATGTTGTCGATAGAGAAGAGCAAAACCAATTTGCGAGTGATTGTTAAGCCGTCTTGACTGAACCGTCTAGTTGTTTTTGGGCACACCTTACCAGGTCAGCTTCCTGCCATTGCCAACTACCTTCATACTGTAGCTGAAGCTCATTGCTTCTTCTTTATCTCCTATAAACTGCAAAAATGCTATGTACATTGGCGTTTTCCTCAGGTTGAACGCGTCAAAGTATAAGCAGAACTGCCAATCAAAACAATCTAGAAGTGTAGGTGAAACATTAACAAGTTGCAGAAAACATCAAATGGTTTCTTAATCAGTGTTGAGTCATTTCGGTTTTACTTACAGTTAACATCCAAGTAGCATAATGAACCTATCTATGACTGAAACTACGCCCATCATACATTTCACAGAACAATATATGTAGCAATGCTTTTGATCTGATTCATATGGATGTTTGGGGACCCTTCTCAGTGGAAACTACTTATGGTTTTAGATACTTCTTAACTCTTGTTGATGATTATAGCAGAATTACTTGGTATATCTAATGAAAACTAAGAATGAAGTTTTAAAAAAATGGTGTGCACGTTAAATGTGTTCGCTCGGATAATGCACCAGAGCTACGTTTTGATGCTTTGTTTCGTTCCCCGGGTATTAGAGATTATCACTTTTGCCCTGAAACACCTGAGCAGAACTCAGTCGAGGAACGTAAACACCAGCACATATTAAATGTAGCAGGGGGGATTGTGTCTTAACCTCTATGTTTCTTATCAACAGGCTTCCAACTCCTCTTCTCAAAGATAGGTCCCCCTTTGAAGTCTTGAACAAGAAAGCACTAGAATATAAAGATTTGAAAGTCTTTGGAAGTCTCTGCTATAGATCTACCTCTCCCAAAAATCGACACAAGTTCCAACCAAGAGCAAAAGCTTGTGTCTTCCTTGGTTATCCATCTGGATTCAAGGGCTATAAGTTGCTAGATTTAGATACTAATGTTATACATATCACTCGGAATGTGGTGTTTTATGAAGACATTTTTCCATATAAAAATAGATCAAACCTGAATAATGACCCACCTACTTTCTTTGATATAGGTCACAAGATGAGTACTTCAACTACGGAACTCTCACATTCAAATCCTGACCATAGAGCCACATCAACGAATGGAGAAGCACGGGAGGGTGATAATGGTCACAACACCATAATAACAGAGACAAAAACAGTAAATCAAATTGATGATGTTCCTCTGTCTTCTACGAATCAACCACTCACTGTTTCTCTTCCTTCTATTTCAAAACGAGTTTCAAAACTTCCAAATCACATAACTGACTACTATGTTAATGTCACATATACTAATGTCCATTATCCTCTTGCAGATTTCTTGTCATATGACAACCTGTCTGAAGAATACAGCAAGTATGTCTGTGCAGTCATGAGCTTTGGAGAACCCACAACCTTCAATCAAGCTAAGAAATTCGATTAGTGGCTGACTGCAATGAACAAAGAGTTGACAGCTTTGGAAGAATTAGGCACATGGACTATCTGTTCCTTGCCTTCAAACAAAAAGGCCATTGGATGCAAATGGGTCTACAAGACAAAATTAAATGCAGATGGAACTTTGGAGATATACAAAGCCAGATTGGTGGCAAAGGGGTATACACAACAAGAGGGGGTTGATTTTATTGACACCTTTTCACCGGTAGCTAAGATGACTACAGTCAAGACCCTTCTAGTTGTAGCTGCTGCAAAACAATGGAGTCTCACTCAGATGGACTCTCTAATGCTTTCCTCGATGGGGAATTAAATGAAGAAATTTATATGAGATTGCCGCCTGGTTACACCCCTCCAGATGGAACGACACTTCCGATTGATGCAGTTTGTAAACTCAAAATATCTATTTACGGTTTAAAGCAAGCATCTCGTCAATGGTTTCTAAAGTTCAGTGCATCTCTTCTCAGTCTCAGCTTCACCAAGTATCACACAGATCACACACTTTTTATACGAAATGAAGCAAGGAAATACATGGTTGTGCTTGTCTACGTAGATGACATCATCATCATAGCAAATGAGGATTCTATTGTCAATGATTTGAAGATGGCACTCAACAAGTGTTTTAAAATCAGAGATCTTGGCCCTCTTAGGTACTTTCGTGGTCTCGAAATTGCCCGATCTTCTGCTGGAATATTTGTCTGTCAAAGGAAATATATATTAGAGCTGCTAGAGGAAATAGGTCTATTGGCTTGTAAGCCCTCTAGCATTCCCATGGAACCTGGTATATCTTTAGTTAATGGCAGTGAAGAGACACTTTTACCTGATGGATCAGTCTATAGGAGATTAGTTAGTCGAATGATGTACCTCACAATCACAAGAACATATATTACTTTTGTAGTTCATCGCTTATGTCAGTTTTCCTCTAATCCGAAACAGACCCACCTACAAGCAACCTATAAGGTTATGCACTATCTAAAGAATTATGTAGGTGTTGGTCTCTTCTTTTCTGCTCAGTCAGACCTGGCTCTTTAGGCTTTTTCGGATGCAGATTGGGGATCTTGCAAGGACACAAGACGCTCCACTTCAGGTTACTACATGTTTTTAGGAGATTCACTCATATCCTGGAAGTCCAAGAAGCAGCATATAGTGTCTCTGTCATCAGCTGAATCCGAATACAGAGCCATGGGACTGGCAGTCAAAGAAGTGCAATGGTTAGTGAACCTCCTCACAAAGTTGCATGTACCTCAATCAAAAGTTGTTGCCTTTTCCTGTGATTATACAGCTGCAATGCACATAGCCAATAACCCAGTTTTCCATGAGATAACAAAGCACTTAGACCTTGATTGTCATATAGTAAGAGAAAATGTTACAAATGGTCTCATCAAAACTCTTTATGTCCAATCTGATCATCAGCTTGCGGATGTGTTCACTAAGGCCTTAGGACCGGGAAGATTTCGTCAATTGATTGGCAAGATGACTTTCAAGTCTTTGTAATGCCATCTTGAGAAGGGGTATTAGAGTCATTAATTTAATGTCGGTTAAGTAGAATTCTCTGTTCAATATTGGTTTTAACTTATTCTCGGTTATTTCATTTTCTTCTTGGTTATGTTTGGTTTAGATTTTAAAAGGAACAGATTGTATGTTTTTTTTGGATTACAGAGAAATAAAAATGATTTTGGTTTTGATTTGTTTTCTTCTTCTTTAATCGAACTCTGTTTTTCAATGGAGAATTTGTTTTCTTGACAATCACAAATCTAATTCCAATAATGTTAAACTTTATAAATCAAATTAAATTATAAGACTAGACGTTATGAATATTATTTTCTCATCACTAAAAATCATAAAGTTTGTTGTTTAAAAATATAGTGCTATAGGATAAAATGTCATGTGTATTATACATGTCGTTCATCAGCTTGTTCACGAGAGACATATGACTGATTCAGCTACTATCATATGTTCAAGTTCTTCTTTATTTGGTTGGTTTGTTTTTTTGGCATGTTTGTAACTATATAATACGAAGAATATTTTGCAACAAAAAAAACGAAGAAGACAATAGATATTTTTTGTTTATGGATATTTATGCGTAATTTATTCAACATTTAGTTACGATTTTTCAAACCAGCGTCGGTTTTTTTTGTTGTTAGAGAACCATCGTCGGTTTGTATGTGAGCCTTTAAAACATTTTATCCCATTGGGTCTGTGAGGTTATATTAATTTTATTCTATGACAAATTACAATTCTCGATGATGTATAAGAGTATGACATTAGAGAAATTTGGGATACAGATAGTTACATGTCATTATAGACATAACCAAAACGGCCCATACACAGAAAATTGATGGAACCTAATGTTCGAAAATAAAGAGCACATGCAATTTATGAGTAGGGTCATTGTCTCATAATTTCATGAAAAAAAATTGACATTTGACGTCAATACATATAATATTTCACATGGCCTTTCTCCATTTATTTTTCTCCAAATTCTGGGATCACTCATGCATAAAAAGATTTTTAAGCCTTATCCATTTTTTAATATTTTTGAATACAAAAGTTAACTAAATTAAAAAAAGATAGACGAAACAACAATTACAATTACTAAAATTGAAATGAATATAAGATGTCTCATGATGTGTACTCATAAAATTTAATGATTATGAACTATATCTGCATATGTTAGGTGTGTTCATGCACGTGAGTAAATGAATAAAGTAATTGTTAATGTGCAAAAGTTGAATGTTATAATTATAATTATAGTTGATCGAAATACCTTTCTTCTTCCAAATTTTTTTTAAGTTAATTTTTGTTGTATGCATAGGTAATAACGAAATTGTATTTGCTGTAAGGAGAAGCTCAAAAATGGGCATGTAATGGACCACATTTTTCTGTGTCTTATTTTATACATATATAGAACATATTGGTAAATCTTACGGTAGCTCTGCAGAATTATAATTTTTTTAGAGCATTAAACTTTCTTCAATCAGGTTTTGCTCTGAAATCTTTTCAGTGTTATAATTTTTTGAAACAAAATTACATTATTCCTCCTGCAGGATTACTATACATATATATATATATATATATCTACAAGTAAACGTGTGAATTTGAACAATATATCACAGTGAAAATACAGTTTTGGGATCTTCTAGTTAATTTGTTTAATTGTTTTCATTTTTCGTTTTCTTATAAGGACCGGAAAATTAATGGAAGTACTTGGTACGATAATTAATTACACTAACATTTAAATTGATTTTCTCTAAGATGATAATAAATGTATGTTACCGTTCTGAATATATTTAATGTATTTCTTCCCTCGAAATTGAAAGAATGCAATTAACAATAAATAAGCAATCTTGGAAGAAACACGAGTATTAAAGACGGAACTAATTTCATTGTAAATGTATCATTATGGAAAAACAAATTTCAACTACACAAATCCAGTCTGCTTCACTTGAGAATGTTGTTCTAAAATTTGGCTATAGATTAGCCTTTTTAAACTGTGGTGAAGATGTAATCGTAATCAAGTGAAAAGAAAAATATTAGACCAGTTAATTAGTATATTAAAATCTATAGTAGTATTTTTTTATCTTTTATAAATAGAATTGAGTCGTTGGCTGATTTTTCCTTCTACCAAATCAACTGTTACAATTTTATTTTTTTGATAAAACTGTTACTATTTTTGGTGTTTCGAAAAAACATAAATCAACAGTTGTTGCTGTTGTTTCCAAAATACGACTAAGTTTTAAAACGAAAAAAAAAAAAGGAATCAAATATAATTGCCAAAAAAGGGAGTTTAAGTTTTTTAAAGTCTCATAATTGGAAAATATTAAGTACTATGACTTCCAAGATTGTAAACCCTACAATCGCGAGACATGTTCGCCATCGCAGGTTTGTTACATATTTGCGTGGTTTCTGCATGTGCCTTTGGCGACATCGCAAATCCGTAACAGGCCTTTTGAATTTCCCTATAAATATCCTCCACATGACATTGTTTATTGACACCAAACAAGAATTAATAAGAGAGAGAATCTAGAGAGAGAAATTTGTGTTTGCAAAAAAATTTAAATAAATTACGATTCGGGAAATAATGACGTCGGAACATGAAGTGTTCACTTTACGACGATGGATGTATAACAGAAAGGATATGGAGACTGGAGAAGTGACGAAGGAGTTCCGAGATGGGTTGCGGGCATTTATAAATCAGGCAGCAAATAACCCACATACTCCAAATGATGGTAACATTTTTTGTCCATGTTTAAAGTGCGGGAACAAGAAATATTTGAATATCGATATGGTAAAAAGACACGTTAATAATAGAGGATTTACTCCAAACTATTATGTCTGGTTTTCGCATGGGGAATGATATAGTATGGGTGGTGAAAGTAGTAATATGGGTGCTCGTGGTAATGATCTAGGGAGTCAAGAATATGCTAATAACAACTATGGTGGTAGTATGTTTGAAAACTACGCTCATCTACAAGGAAATATGTCACATGATATGGTTACAGATGCATATCATGGGTATTTTCCTGGTGTTGTTGAAAATATTACGGAAGAACCTAATCCGGAAACAAAACAATTTTATGATATGCTAGATGCTGCTAATCAACCCATCTATGAGGGATGTAGAGATGGTCTATCTAAACTATCATTAGCATCTAGGCTAATGTCTATTAAAAGTGAAGGAAACATAAGCGAGAGAAGTATGAATTAATTTGCTGATTTGCTTAAAGAGTATTTGCCGGAAAATAATAATTCTGCTGCGAGTTATTATGAAATGCAGAAAGTGGTTGTGGGTCTATGATTACCATCTGAAATGATAGATGTTTGTAGTGAAAATTGCATGATTTTTTGGAAAGATGATGATAATCTGCAGGAATGCCGTTTTTGTGGAAAGCCAAGATACCGTGCAACGAACGGAAGGACGCGTATCCCAAACAAATGTATGTGGTACCTTCCAATCACTGATAGGCTGAAACGATTATATCAATCGGAGAGAACCGCATCTGCAATGAGATGGCATGATGAACATACAGTAAAAGATGGGGAGGTTACACATCCTTCAGATGCAAAGGCGTGGAAACATTTTCAAACGGTACATTCTGACTTTGCTAAAGAGTCAAGGAATGTATATCTAGGTTTATGCACTGATGGATTTAGCCCATTTGGTTTATCCGGTAGACAATATTCTCTATGGCCTGTCATATTGACACCGTATAATCTTCCACCGGATATGTGCATGAGAAGAGAATTTTTGTTTATGACTATTCTAGTGCCAGGTCCCAATCATCCGAAGCGTTCCCTCGATGTGTTCTTGCAACCTCTGATACACGAGCTTAAGCAGTTATGGTATAGGGGTATATGCACATTCGATTACGCGCAAAAGCAGAATTTCAACATGCGCATTATTTTGTTGTGGACAATAAGTGACTTCCCGGCGTATGGTATGTTATCAGGATGGACGACCCATAGAAGGTTATCTTGTTCATATTGTATGGGTTGGTCAGATGCATTTCAATTAAAGCATGGGAAGAAATCATGTTGGTTTGACTGTCATCGGCGGTTTTTGTCCATGCATCATCCATATAGAAGGAACAAGAAATTGTTCAAGAAAAATAAGGTTGTGCGTGTTCCTCCACCAACATACATGTCAGGCAGTGAATTGTTGGAGCAAATAGATCATTATGGTGCTCAGGAAACATGTGAACGTGGGGGTAATTGGCACGTTGTAGGAAACATGTCTGACGGATACGGTGAAACTCACAATTGGCACAAGAAAAGTATCTTTTGGGAACTCCCGTATTGGAAAGATCACTTGCTACGGCACAATCTTGATCCGATGCACATTGTTAAAAACTTTTTTGACAACGTGATGAATACGATTTTATAAAAGCATCTCTAATAGGGGATTTGAAGTGGAGGTTCTTAAAAATAAAATAATTTATAATAGTTAAAATGATATTATTTTTGAGAAAAAGAGGAAGAAATAGTTTTCTAAGTTTTTCATTTAAAAAAATTTCATGAATTTTAAAGAAATTCAATAGTTTAGGTGGAGTAAAATGATTGGATGTAAAAAATTTAAATTAAAATATTGATAATTTATTTTAAATAAATTCACCGTTTCTTACATGTTAGAGGTGGTTTAACTTTTAGATTTATTTTGTGCTATTATATCCTAAGCTAAATTAAATATAATCACAAATTGTATAAAATAATGCATATATTTGTGTGTCTACTTAATAATAACTAGACGTTGAAAATTTGTGATTAGTAGAATAATAGTTCAATGTACAAAGATAAGAATGGGTCGCTAGCAATCTAGTAGGTCACGAGTTAAGAGATTATATTTAGGGTCATTGTCTCAAAACTATTCATAAACAACCGATTAATTAAGTATATGTATAATGCATCATATAATAACAATGACCAACATGACCAAACAGTGTCCTTTTTAAAAGCGTGCATGTAGTTTTCTCAATGTCAAATGTCCCACAAGTTGCCAACTATTTTAAATTAATTTATGTTACAAAATTAAATTATTGGTACGTCGTAAGAGGAATAATTAATATATTACCCCCATGAAGTTCGTCATTTCTACATGAAACAATTGGGGGTTTATAATAGTTAATGTCAGCGTTACGATACCGTGGTTGTGTTTTGATTAAGCAAACTCAGAATTTTAAAATATATATACACATAATTACAAAAAGAATCTGTATAGTTTTAATAGTGAACAGGGTTAGGACTCGATAACAAGAGACAATGGACCGCTTTGAAAATTGGGATAAACAGACATTGTTTCGTGTCAAAATTCAAAAATTTAATATACTATATACTAATATTGAAACATTGATCCAAACGAAAACTGTTAATAGTACGTATATGTATTTGTTCTTAAATAGCCTACGAATAAATAAACTAGAGATTAGTTAAGTTAATTGTCTTTATGTTCATCATTCATGCTTATGCCGGCAACTACCCCAACGAAAGCCGCCAATAAAACGTTGTCGTTTTTAAAGATATTTTGACTAATAAATTTTTTTTAATTAATGTATAAATCTTGGGTCCCACTAAACACCCTTTAACTACATTAATTGTCTTAACTATTCAACACTAATCACATTCAAACACCTAGCTAAATTAATTGAACATAAAACTGTCTTCACAAAACTAAAATATTTAAATATAATAATATTCTAAAATCAAATTAAAATTTAAAAAATTCAGAGATATCGTGGGATCATGCGTCCAGGAAATTGCATACAGGACCACATGATCTAAAGATAATTGGTTTATGTATTCATGTATTTATAAAAATGAGAGTAAAAAGAGTGAAATAAGAAAAATAATGATTAGTGGATAGTTTTGGGTTAAATGGGGCCACGAAGGTTTACTACAGGACACCGAACCTGAACTACCTCTGATTGTCTGTTCTATACTTAAACAAATCTTGGACCATTTCCTTTTTTTTTTTCCTACTCATTCTAAACTTTTGATTAATTTCCACATTTTCTATATAATCTCATTCTATTTTATTCAGCTTCCACATGTATTTATATACATAGCCAATCACGAGTTCATTTAAAAGAATTCGAATATTGTTTTTCTAATAAGAAGAAGTAAAGTTTTGCCTCAGTTTAGTTTTGATTTTTGAATGGTTTATTAAACAACAAATCTTCGAAAACTACAAAAATATTATTGTTGTTATTTGATCAAAGCTTATTTCAAATCACGTTTATAGATTGAGAAACTGTGTTTGATTCAAAAATTTGTCTTATATAATGACGTTGTTCCGTTTCTCGAGGTAACATACGAGATTGAGAGTCAATTTTGGTGATGGAGAAGGGTATTTTGGGATAAACACTAAAATATGGTCACAAAGCTACAAAATTTAAATTCAAACTTAAAAGAGTTCTTAGATGAAGATACTACAACTACATTCATTTACTAATGCTAAAGGAGAAAAGTCTTTATATTCAAGCAATTTCAAATTCATGCTATTACAATATTAGTATATTGGATTCATAAATTAATTAAATCAATAACACAAAATTTGAGTTTTCACTTTTCAGGTTGTAGTCCCATATTCAAATTGGGACCTATAGAGCTTTTCCAAATCCTAAACTAATTATTCCCAAAGTCTAAACTTATTTTTGTAGTTAGAGATTACTATTTCTTTATCTCTAAAAGCTTAAATATTCATTCTCCAAGCTCAAAAAATTAGGAACTGACAAAAACCAAAGTCAATTTTGAATACACTTAACGTAAACACACTTGGTTCATAACCAAAGGTGTGGACTAAACTTTTAACTGTAATGATTTGAATTTCAAAATAGATAATTTAATAGGGTAAAAACATGTACTATTAGTTTTTTATGAAAACATGGAAAAAGAAAAGCCAAGCATTGGAAAAGACACAAGAGTTAATAATAAGCAGAAGCTTTCATCATTATTTGTAATAGAAGATTAGTAGTTTTGTTGTTATTACAAAGCAAAGCACACAGAACCAGAGAGACTGAACCAGAGAAGATAAAACAAAAATAAAAACCAACTCAAAATAAAAACATTTTCGCGGAGAAGAAGCGAAAGGAGAAGAAGCTTAAAGACAAACAAAATTAAATTGACGAAACCTATGCTTCTCTGTTTGGTAAGAATCACATTTTCCCTAATTTGTTGTGTCCTGAGCTCTTCTTCTTGTCTGGTCTCACTCATGGTGTTGAAATTCATGAGAGCTTTTAGCTGGTGATTTTCCCGTGATTAAATATTTGTGAATCTATCTCTTTCCATCGGCCGTTCTTACTGTTTTATTGTCGAAATCACTGGTAAAATTCCTTTTATACTTGTTGAAATTCAGTCAAACGTTTTTGTTTCTTATAGTCTCAATATTTTATGAAGAATTTTGGTTTCAAGGTTTTCATCTTCATCCATTTGCTTCTTCTCGGCTCTCCTTCCGTCACAATCTTTGGGTTTAATTTTGGTTAGTATCTCTTGTATATTGCGGGTGGATTTTTGAGGTGTAGACAGCATTTGAGCGATCTATTTTGTTTGTTTGTTGGTGTCAGATCCAGAATCAAGAGGCTGTAAAAGCTTTGACTCACTGATTTGACATAAGGAAGACGATTGAAAAAGGCTATTTGAAGTGATACTGGATTTTGAAAGGATAGGAATCTCTATTTGGTTGCTTTTGCTTTTACCAGAAATATATTAGTTGAGGCACCTTTTGTTTTTCCTGGGAGATTTTTGGGATCTTGGAGTTGAATATGGTTGGAGATAAAAGGGTCTTCGTGGTGCTGGGTTTGTGTATTGTCTTCTCTCTATAAGTTTCATGTGATTCATTGGAGAAGAGTCAGTACGCAGAGAGAAGAGTCTTGTCATATCTCTGAGTTTTGTAATCATCTGCAAGGTCTTGCTGGAATGACTAATCAAGGAGAGAGGATTTGGTTCTTGTCTTGATTTCCAACTTGGTGGGGGCAAAGCTAAATAATGCAAAGCTAAAATCCTGGTCTCTTCCAGAACAGTGTGAAGCCTTTTATCTCTCCAAGAAAGTACAATTTTCTCTGAGCATCGTGTTATAAAGTGAAACAGAAGAGGGTCTAAGAAAATCTCTAGCACTCTCTTCTCTTCTTTATCTCTTTCTGGTATTGCCATCTTCAATGAGTCGACTACAGAAACGAGAGAAGCAGGAAAAGCCTGTAGTATCTAATGGTGCTGAAAAGGTTATCGTGGCTGTTAAAGCGTCTAGAGAGATTCCAAAAACAGCCTTGATTTGGGCTTTGACTCATGTTGTTCAGCCTGGGGATTGCATTACGCTCATTGTTGTTGTTCCTTCTCAAAACTCCGGTACTTTTCTTGCTTTGATCTTTAAACGTTGATTCTAGTCTTCTGTATGTTAATTGACCTTATCTTTTTCTGATCAATGTGTAGGAAGAAAACTTTGGGGTTTCACTAGGAGTTTCCCTATGCTTGCTGGGGATTGTGCAAGTGGTCACCGAAAACCACATTCTGAAGCACTACCTGAGATAAAGAGTGATCTGACTGACACTTGTTCCCAAATGATTCTCCAGCTTCATGATGTCTATGATCCTAATAAGGTTGGCTTTATATGCACATAAATTTAGCTATGGTAATCCCATGAAAGCATCACATGTTCTCATGCTATTTTGTTGTTGTTATTGCTTTGAAGATAAATGTCAAGATCAAGATTGTTTCTGGATCACCCTGTGGAGCAGTTGCTGCTGAGTCCAAAAAGGTGCAAGCAAACTGGGTAGTACTGGACAAGTAATATTCTACTACTCTCATATATATATATTTTAATGGTGAGTTGAAACTTTCACCAATTGACATCATTGCTCTGTGGTTATTTCTACAGACACCTCAAGCAAGAAGGGAAACGGTGTATGGATGAATTACAATGTAACATTGTGGTGATGAAGCGTTCTCAGGCAAAAGTTCTACGCTTAAACTTGGTTGGATCACCTAAAAAGGATGCTGAAAAAGGGTCTCCTATACCAACTGGACCAGAAGCAGCATCTGAAAAACACGCGAAGAACACTAAAGGGTCGTTAGAATCTGATAGAGGACTACCTGTAACTCCTACTAGCAGCCCTGAGCTGGGTACACCATTCACAAGTACAGAGGCTGGGACTTCATCAGTCTCAAGCTCTGACCCCGGAACATCACCTTTTTTCACATTAGGAATGAATGGACACTTGAAGAAGGATGGTGCCTTGGTCATCAAGGAGAATGACGGTCTTAATGAATCCGGCTCTGATACAGAGAGTGAAAGTCAATCGCTGGCTTCAACAAGTATGAGATTCCAGCCATGGATCTCAGAATATATTGGCACCCATCGGCAGTCTTCCCAGGAGGCTGAACAAAGCCTGTGGAAAAATGATGATAGGCTACAAATATCTTCTACAAAGGCTTTGCTTGAGAAATTCTCTAAACTTGACGTAGATGCTGGGTTGTCATCTAGTCGAAGGATTGATATGGAGTTTAGTGGAAACCTAAGAGATGCAATATCACTCTCACGAAATGCTCCTCCTGGTCCACCTCCTCTCTGTTCTATCTGCCAGCACAAGGCGCCAATATTTGGAAAGCCCCCAAGGTTGTTTTCATTCTCTGAGTTAGAGCTTGCAACTGGTGGGTTTTCACAAGCTAACTTCTTGGCTGAGGGTGGCTATGGATCTGTTCATCGGGGTGTACTTCCAGAAGGCCAGGTAGTTGCTGTAAAGCAACACAAACTGGCCAGTTCTCAAGGAGATCTAGAGTTTTGCTCCGAAGTTGAAGTTCTCAGCTGTGCTCAGCACAGAAATGTTGTTATGCTAATTGGTTTTTGCATTGAAGACAGCAGACGGCTCTTGGTCTATGAATACATATGCAATGGTTCACTTGACTCCCATCTATACGGTAATGTTGCCTAACATATTCATTTCAGTTATTGTGCAAGAAAATGTTTGCTCATCATCAAGCTCTTATTCAGGTCGCCAAAAAGAAACTCTGGAATGGGCAGCACGGCAAAAGATTGCTGTTGGAGCTGCAAGAGGTCTTCGGTATCTTCACGAAGAATGCAGAGTTGGCTGCATTGTCCACCGTGACATGCGACCAAACAACATTCTCATCACTCATGACAATGAGCCACTGGTATATATAATTACCGCGTTTGCTTGTTCATTTTAACAACACATTTTTGTTTCATATGCTTTTTGGTCCTAACTCAGCTTTTAAATTCTATTAGGTTGGAGATTTTGGTCTAGCGAGATGGCAGCCTGATGGGGAACTGGGTGTAGAAACACGAGTGATAGGAACTCTCGGGTGAGGCATCAACTAAAAGCTATAATTTTCCTTCTTAAATGTAGCAATCGTTCTGTTTCTTAAAGAATGTGCTTTGTTGACATGCAGCTATTTAGCTCCAGAATATGCTCAAAGCGGGCAGATCACAGAGAAGGCTGATGTCTACTCATTTGGGGTTGTTCTAGTTGAGCTAGTCACTGGCCGCAAAGCCATTGATATCACCATGCCAAAAGGCCAGCAATGCCTCACTGAATGGGTAATAAATAAATATCTTAAATTTTCGGTAAAGTAATAGAACTGATGGTAGTTGTGATCTCAGGCACGTCCCCTTCTGGAAGAATATGCGGTAGACGAACTTATCGATCCAAGGCTTGGGAACCGTTTTATAGAAAGTGAGGTCATTTGTATGCTTCATGCAGCTTCGTTATGCATACGTAGAGACCCACATTTGAGGCCACGCATGTCTCAGGTAATCAAAGGATACCCTTGAAATTACTCTCGAGTCTCAGTATCTTTCAAACTTCCTAATGATACTAAAATGTCTGGTCAATGATGAAGGTGCTTCGTATACTGGAAGGAGATATGATAATGGACGGAAACTATGCATCGACTCCAGGTTCAGAATCTGGGAACAGAAGTGGGCGGTTCTGGGCAGATCGTTACAGCAGTCAGCTAATGAGTGAGGGGTCGGATAGGTTCAGTGAAAGGCTGTCTGTGGAAACGCCAAGATTAGCTTTGAGGGAGAGGGAAAGAAGTCAGAGGTTTGAACTAAACCACAACAAGCAATACTAAAAATGAAGACAGCTGAGAAAAAATCACATAACTTCAGTTTATGAAACCTTTAGTTAAGGGTTATGTAGTAAAATCCCTTTTTTTAGTGATGTGGTCCAAAGCTGATAACACAGCTTTTTTTGGTTTGTATAGTGGGTAAGGTGCAAACATTGCTAAATATGTTATATCAAGGAATTTTAAATTGTTTTGGTAAAAGGTATTATGAAAAGAACAAAAACAACATGATGCTTTTCATCATTCAAATTTGAAATCTTGGTTTTGGAGATTCAAAAGAATTGTTTTGCAATAGAAGGGAGGAACAGGAATAAAACAAACGAGGCTTGCCTTAGTCGCACGACATCAACACTGGAACTCTGTAAATGTAATAATCATGCATGAGAGAGAGAAGTCAGGTATGAATCTGACTTCACCTGTCAATACAGTGATGCATAGGGTCCAGGGTATCTTCTTCTTATCCGTATCACCAATCAACAATTTTGAGTACACACACAAAAAGAGCCCAAAAGATGGCAACGAACTTTGGTGGGGCAGTGAGTAAATGACGTTTCAGAGATTTCCATGGATTTTGCTCACTGGAACATGACAAGATCAAAAACTTGCTTCTATCTAAATTTCCTCTACGTGAATGTGAATGTACATATCTAACATAAGATTTAGCAAAAGTAATAGTAAAGGTTGAGAGTCTTGAATATATATATAATATATACACACATATCTATCCAAATGTCAATATAGAATCTTCATGGCAACAACTAGGAAGTGGAGATTCAAATAAGAAATGCAGCTCTCATTTGCTTATGATCTCTAAATCGCTGTTTCAGATGAGAACTGAGGCTTTATTGTTATGAGAATCTCCTACTGTTTCCTCATCTTGGATCTTGCATATCTAGAAGAAACAAAAACCAGAGCGTGACATTGGGTTAACTCAGACAATCATGGGTGTAAAAATCTAGCAAAACGTAAATATATAGTAAATAAAAAATGTTGAAGGATGTAAGACAATCTACTCTATATGCATGCCGCCTCGGTCTGACGAAGATAAGATGCTCCCTTGGAGATCATTCATGAAATCAGTAGCTTGCTGGATTTCCTGTAATTGGTGAGATAAAAATATAATATAGACTACTGCATTCACAAAACCATAAGCATGTATGTACAAGAACTTATACCTCAAAATCAGCAAATGCAACTGGCATGCCGCCTCTTGCTTGGAGTTTTAGGATATTGAAACCAGCATATCTACGAGCGAAGGAATCACACACTGATATCTTTTAGAAGCAAAACGATGAATGTCAAGAATATAGCAAATCCTACAGCTATTGCATAATGTTACCTAGACAGGAGTTGTCTAAGTTCATCTTTTGTACAGTTAGGCCCTAGATTAGCTATAAACAAGGTCGAACATGGTCGAGTACCGGAACTTCCTGCGGATGCTTTCTCCAACTGTCCCTGCAGAAACATGTCTTTGAGCTACTTAAACCATAAAACAAGTCTACATGGAAAAGCAGTTTCATGAAACAATTAAGATTATCTTAACCTTCAACGAATTAGAGAGAAACAGATAATAAACTAATTGAAAAGTTAGATTTGCTTATACTTACATTAGCACATGATAATGGTGCCTTACTATCTGGATCAGAGTCCGCTTTACTGTAAATTTGCAAGGAAATCATTACGCATTAGACTTCTGCTTTTGACATACAGAACTACAGAACCAAGCTTCCAGAATATCATTTTTTAACCTTTTGGCATTATCATTTTCCTTTGGGGAATCACTATTTCCAGGTTCCTGCGCTTCATCAGGATCACTCTCCCCTAGATGCATGGAAGATCAAGCAGAAACATGAAGCATGCGTTTCAGTAACTAAGAATTCACAAGGTAACCAAACCATTACCTTCCTCACTCTGGTCTTCCTGAGTTTTAGACGGTTTCTTGTTTCTGTTATCAATCACAACATAAGGGCCACTTCCTGTCCACACACAGGGATTATTACTCTTCGATTTATCAAAACATACTCTTCCTCAATAGCAAGCAAAAGAGTAAAATAAGTGTATACCTGGTCTTTCTTTTCTTCTCGAGTTTGATCTAGCTAGTTCTATGTGTAGATTTGATCCTGTTTGAGGATCAAATTTCACACCCTGGAAGAAGTTTCAGCACAATCAAATATAGTAAAATCTACACACAAGAACTATTCATAAGATGATGTGAGAAAATCACTAGTAGAGTCGACTATAAGAGAAAAAGGAAGCTTACATCTAGCTCATTCATTGCAGCCGTAGCGAATCTATGACTCGTGAATGTTGCAAATGCCACAACCTGACATACCCATCATATAAAAAACGAGTTTCAGAAACTTAACTTTGATAGAATTACAAAGTATACAACTTTGTTCTAGAACTGAAAATCAACAATGCCACCATTTGTGTTGCAAAATATGAGTCTTAGGAATCCAATAGTGGAGGAATTAGAAACCTGATCGCCGCGTCCAGTGTACTTGAGTTGACAAGACTCGAACCCGGGACGGCGACGAAAGAGATTGTGGATCTCACGAGCCTTAACATCGTTAGGCAAGCCAGAGATAAAGAGAGTGTTAATCGCCCCAGGTTCGTCGGAGAACTGTGGCAGCTGCGGTTGAGACACAGAGTAAGGCTCGTACGGTTGGTGATACGCCATTTTTCTCAGTGCTGCTTCTTGCACTCATCGGCGGTGAATTTGGCGGTGGTAATAATCGCCGGAGAAGTGAGTTATGGGACAGTGGCGTCATTTTAACATTGTATGGGCTAAGATCATTGGGCCTTTAAATAAGGCCTAATTATTTACATACTTAAAATTATTAAGGCCCAAAGTTTATTGTAATTCGATAAGAGATTTTTTCGTAGCATTCGAATGGACCCAACAACATGTTACCGACATGAACTTGTGGGTCCACTGACTTTTCTCCTACTTTTAACCAAAGACCCATCAACCTTTTTACATCGATGCAAAAGGGACTCTATTAATCCAAATGATTTCTATATCTAATATAAATTAAATTATTACAAGAAATTAAAAAAAACCATTCATGAATTGTGAGAATCACGAAATTTTAAAACTTCAAACAACACTCAAACACGAGATTGAGGGAGAAAGAGAGTCTCAAACCAAACTCACACCAATAAATATTGATTACACATAAAATGATCACTTAAAAAAAAAGATAATATACAGAAAAAAAACATAAAAGTTGGAGAACAATGGAATTTAAGAGGAAGGGTATGACGTAAGGCCAGAAGTCTCAGTCGTGGCGGCTTCTTCATCCAAGAAAAGATCATCGGTCTTCCTAACAACCGCATGGATCAAAACCAACACAGCTCCAGTCGCCAATGCTCCTACGATGTTGAGCGTCGCTTTGGTTAATAAGAGAAGACCGATTGTCACCACCGATAGAACACTCAGAACCGTCCGATCATCGATCTGATATCGAAACACTTTAAGAGGCTCATCACGGAGGAAGTAGAGGAAGATCCATACGATTACCAAGATGCTGAAGACGATGAGAGAGGTTGGATGCCAAATCAAGCTGAAGAAGATGACGCATAAGACGACAATTGCGTAATTCGTACGGAAGTAACCGAGATTTGTCTTGATCCTTGAGAAAGCATCGGACACGCTGTGAGGAAGTCCCATGGAGTGGAAATCCGATACCACTCTCCATGGACGCCGCGTGGCGAGTCCGGCTTTGATACGTTGCTTGGTGCGTGAGATTGAGTCGAGATCCACCGGTGGAGAGGCGTGAGACGACGTCGGAATCGCACCGTAGTTAGTCATTATTGAATAAGAAGAGGACTAAATGATAATAATGACAATACTATTTATCGTTTAGGCACTGTGTGTATATATATGAAGGGTTTTTTAGATTAGGCGACTCTTATTAAATAAAATTTGGATTTATGTTAATGGAATCAAACAAGATTAATTAGTTGTTGTATTCTATAGAAAATTGTTGATAATAGTGTTGTAGCGTGAGGATTTGACTCACAGTTTGGTCAATGTCTGAAAACTTATGAATTTAGACTTTCAAGACTTGGGGAACAGATTAGTACAGATTGATAAAATATTAGTTAAAATAATGGAAGGATTAGTAAACTAAAAACGATTTTGATAAAGTAACAATGACAGACACACTGAGTCACCGAGCGACATTATTGAACTGTCATAGAGGTTACACGTGGCCCCATTCTAGAGGAGTCTCGCTGGCATGTAACTACTATTTTGCCACGTGTCATGTCGGCAAGTGTGTAAAACCATAATCTCTTAAGAAGCCCATCTACATCGTTAAAATTCATGCCATAAAAAGCCCAAATCCATTTTCTCTTGCTTAAACTTTAAAACGATATCACTCGTTTTGGGCCCATGACAGGCTCTCAGTTACGGCTCTAGCAAACTCGAGCCGTTTTGATATAGTTGGTAAGTTCATTATCCAAACCAATTATAAAGGTTATTTATTGATTGTGTGTGATTATTAGGTGAAAGTTATTTGGTAGACACAATTGTAAATGAATGTAATAATGAAACTTTTAGGTAAGTGATGTTCATTCGAAACAATAATCTTCTTTGTCTTGTCACGATTGAATTAATTTGAGTGGGTTGTTAGTTATGTTTTAATTACATCAAATCAAATCATCTCATCGGATAATAAAAAATGTCACTTGCTTAAATCATTATTAGAGGCCAAAGGTTGTCCCTTTAGCTTTAATCAGAGACTAGTCATAAACACAAAGAATCATAAATTTATATAGTGACATTAGAGAAAAAGAGAATAAGAAAATCTACGGTCCACAAAAAGGGTTTGTGAATTTGTCATTGCCTGCCAAGTGAAGGAAAACGACGAAATGGTTAAATCATGTTGTGTCGTCGAATCGCACACGTGTGTCTCCTTTTTGTCTCCAAACTCTATCTTCTTTTTGTTTCACTTTTGTTTTTCTTTTCTTCAATCCCATTTAAAAACACTCGTGTGATTTCTTTACCCTTCTAGATTTTGATATTGCAAAACTGCTTATTCATTACACTTAGACATGACTAATTTACCTTCTTTTAATCCAAATTGGTAACTTGTTCTTCAAATGCACCGTTGGAAAATTAAGAATTGTATCTTCTTCTGCTATCCATCTGCATTTCATAACACAAAATTTCATTAGACTAAATCAACCTATTCTAGCCGAGGACAGGTAGCCCAGTGATGTAGTCACTTACAAATCCTCAAAACACCAGAGGAGTAGTAGTAGCGGGATTTAAAAGTCAATATACTAGTTGACAAAAACAAAAAATCAACCTATTTTTTTTTTTATATACCAAATGGTTCAAACACTCGAAAACAAAAAAAAAACAAGGTAAAAACTAACCTCTAAAAATACTATGCAAAAATGCTTTAAGGGAACTCTGAATTTGAGTAATGTATTACCACTATCCCAAGTTATTTTTTACTAGCCACTAAACTACTACATTACAAGTAATCTATTCTTTCTAATATTAGCTGCTAGTTATAGTGAGATATACAAATGAGTGGTTACCTGAAGCGAGTGACAAGATGATGAAGAAAAATTGAAGCTTCAAGACGAGCCAAATCAAGACCAGGGCACAATCTCTGACCACCTCCAAAAGGACTGAAAGTACTTGTGCTCACGTCCTTTTCCTATAATGTACATAAATGTATGTCTAGTTAAATTTTAAAAAATATTCGATAATATGTTAACTACATTTATATATTGATGATCTTACTTGCCATCTCCAGGGATTAAATTGGTAAGGAGAGTCATAATAGAGTTTATCAAGATGAACTGATCTGAGATAAGCTAAGAAACACCATCCTTTTGGTATTACATATCCTTTTATTTCAACATCTTTCATTGCTTTTCTCATCACTCCTATGATTACATTTCCCATTCTCAGTGTCTCTGTAATCACCTGATGATTATTTGGTAACTGTTTTAAAACTATAATTCATATAATTCACTTCTGAATACCTCAGGGAAAAATAAGAAGTAAATATGATAATAATACCTTCTGTGTAAAAGGTAACAACAAATAGTCATTCCAATATAGTGGCTGTCCTGTCACTTCCTTCACACTTTTCAGCTTCATGTTTTCTTCCTGAAGTTACAAACAATTTATAAAGTAAGAATATAGTTAATATTAGTTTCCCAATCCTAACTTAATGATTGATCAGTTTATTTCCTATTGTGAAAGAGAGATAAGTATATCATT
Organism: Lepidium sativum; assembly: GCA_023374145.1. Taxonomy (NCBI): domain Eukaryota; kingdom Viridiplantae; phylum Streptophyta; class Magnoliopsida; order Brassicales; family Brassicaceae; genus Lepidium; species Lepidium sativum. Next base: position 113 of record JAKUCM010000185.1, on the reverse strand, counting down.
GTAGAATAATTTTTTTTTTTTTAATAATTGGAATGACAATCATGATCTACCTGCAGATTTTACCATTTAGGATTACCCAATTCTTTGGAGTTGAACTCTATTACAAAAATTAA
>JAKUCM010000184.1:0-32302 GCA_023374145.1 Lepidium sativum | reverse complement strand
CTGAAACTTACGTCTAGAATTAATAGACGTAACACCAAACTCATCGACACGCACATCGGTTCCTATAGTAGGGTCGTACCAATCACAGTTGAAAACTATGCACTTCAAACCCATAAGTCCTGGGTAGCTCACCTCCAATATCTCTCGTAGAACACCGTAGTATATCGTGTCACCAGTGGTCGAAGAAACACCGTAATCAGAAGTCGGTCTTTTTATCCCCTCATGGAGAATTTTGAAAGCATAACCTCTTGTGCAATACATTGGATATGAATTTGCAACAGACACTGGACCCATAAGAAACTCTTGTACCCATGTCGGAAACTGTTGGCCAAGTGAAGAACACCTCGTAACCTGATTTCGTGTTACTAACATTAATTACAAGATTTAATATAGCGTGAACTGTTTGATTTTAAAAAAAAATATACTTACATAGAATTTTAGCCATTCAGTGAAATCGCAATCCTTGATCTCGTATATATCTTCAGACATCTGAGGATAACCTGCTCTTAATTGGGCCAGGTAAATCTTAAAATTAATTTTGTTAATTACTAATATGATTAATCTATACACGAATGATATATTGCAATAGAGAAACCGTAGGAATCATACCGCTCTAGTTCCTCAATTTCAACACAGTTATTTGCAATATACAAATGCATGTGTTTGCCCTCTGTCGTATTCAGTTTCCTCTGTTTTGCTTTTCCACTCAACCTACCAACCTGAGAAAATGTATCGGGAGCATATGCAGGATAAACTGGGTGTTCGCCATCGTCATCATGTCGAGGTGGTCTGCGTGTCTTTGTTTGCACTCCCGGATGAAAGTACATTGAAGAGAAATTGGCGGTTTCTTCATTTAAGCACTGTGCAATGATGGAACCCTCGACTCTGCTCATGTTTTTTACTTTCTTCTTTAAGTGAAACATGTATCGTTCAAACGTATACATCCATCTATTGAACTGGTCCACCTAACTCTGTATTGGAATTGAATGGCCAATCAATCTATATACAAATTACCAAATGACAGAATGACAATCTACTTACCTGTTTCTCGCGGTAGATGGATTGGAAGATGTTCCATAACATCAAAGAATGACGGAGGAAATATCTTTTCAAGATTAAACAAAATAACTTGAATTTTGTCGTTCAAGTTCTTGATCCCGTCTACAATGAGTCTTCGCTAACACAAATCACGGAAAAATGCTCCTATACCTAGGTATATTATAAGCTTATGTTAAGTTGCAAAGTTGTTTACACTAATTAAATGATACTAAAATTAAAACTGTACCTGCAACAGATTCGTGTACAGTTCGCGGTAGCAAATACGTAAAGGCAAAAGGAAATAATCTTTGCATCACGACATGGCAATCATGACTTTTCATCCCAATAAATTTTTCCTATGAGCTGTCTACCCAGTTGCGCAAATTCGAGGCGTAGCCGTCGGGAAATTGCACATTATGTTTTATCTAGTCGAAAAATACCACCTATTATTCATATAATGATTTGATAAATTACAAAATATTAAGTTAACTGCATATAGTATTGAATAACATCCGTACCTTTTTCGAAGCGTCCATACAGAATATTGGAAAAGGACCAACTTTATTAATACCTCGAACATGAAGTGATCTTCTGTCACAAATATCAGGTAAGTCTAGTCTTGATTTCAAATTATCCTAATTTTTCCCCTTCACATTTAGAACAGTATTGATGATATTCTCAAACACATTTTTTTCAATGTGCACAACGTCTAGACAATGCCGTAGCAAGTGAGTTCTCCAATACGGAAATTCCCAGAATATACTCTTATTATGCTAATTGTGATACTCTCCAACGCCATCAACACGACAATGACAAATACCACATCCGCTTGTATGGGACCCGATTTCTACCATATGTTTCCTGAAACCGAGGTTTACGACAAAATCGACATTGCAACATATCTGAATCTTCTCTCCAGTAGATCATACAATTATCGATACATACATCTATCATCTCGTACGGTAACCAAAGTATGGTGACCAATTTCTGAACCTCCGTGTAAGAACTATGAGCAATATTATCTTTTGGTAGACTCCTGCTAAACAAATTAACTATCGCATCAACACATGTCTCTGCTAAATTGTAATCTGTCTTGATATTCATCAAGTCAGTTGCAGTCGATAATGGAGATATCCCATCCTCACACCCACCATACAACGACTTCTTCGCTACATCCAACATATTATAAAAACTCTGTGCTTCTAGATTTGGTTCTCCCCCTCTATTTATTCCCTCCTCAAAAGCAGGAATATTCTCTCTAAATTCATCATTCACCATCTGAATTGAACCAATTTCGTTTTCGCCTTCCACAGACGAATCCACTCCCACACCACCATCATATCATTCATTACCACTTCTGACATTAACCATACATTCAGCTTCTTCATGCATAATTCCTCCACTACATAACACATTTGATAAATTAATTTATGTATCATACATTCAGCTTGATAGCAATGCTACTCAGATAAATTAATCAATCTCCCTCAAATGTGTTAATCTATTATTAGACATTAACGACATAACCACGTAAATATAATAAGTCATAAATTTGCAGACTTTTGTCATATATAGTAATTTTAAAAAATCTCATTTACCTTGTGTCTTTGAGCTCTATTTCCAGTTTCTTTTTGTTGTTCATGAGTTTTATTTCACCAACATTCACCACCTGTCCAAGAATATTTACAAAACCCAAAGAAAGAAAACAAACAATAATAGCTTAGAAGAAAGAAAAAAACATTAAAATATGTTTTATAAGTAAAAATGAATCGTAAGAAATAGTAAAATAACTAAACAACCTATTAAGATTCCGACATCTAGTTCTCCCACTTAGCACATCCATGAAGTCAATTTTATCTAGATAAATATCATCATTAGACATTGAAGCACATCTCGTAATGATAGTTGTGTTCATAAATTTCAATTTACATCGATGTTTCGTAGTTATGTAGTTTCCCATTGATTTACTTAATGAAAGGTTTTCAATGGTTATCCATTCATTCTCCTATGAAAATATACTTTTAGAATTTTGGAATTTGTGGTTTCTTAATGATTTTCGGTTGCATTGAAGGTAAATCTTGAGATGTAATCATATATGTCTATTAATTCGAGCTTGAATCTTCAAAATTTTGACATGTTTGTGTGATAGAGAGAAGGAGGATTCAAATGCTTACCCTCTAAGGTGTGTGAATTGCTTCACATACTTATCCTCCAGCCACTTCAAAGTCGTAAGTCTTCGTCTTTGACCTTGGCAAATAGTGCTTGTTATTCTCCATTAGTCTTTTATGTTTGCTTTAATGTCAAGACGCATATAGTTCCGATTCATTCTCAGCTTGTCGAGAAACAATCTTGCTATCATAGGGCTTTTGAGCAGCTTACATTTTGAACTCGCACTACAAATATGGTAGTCACACATGGTTTTCAAAATCCAAACACTCTTCGAATGTATATATGAACAATAGACCCTCCACTTGAATTTTTTGCTTTGAGAACACCAAAAGCTCATTTTAGCCTTCTCTCATCTATCTTGTTTGATATTTTTCCTATTACTCTAAACATAATTGAACACATCCTCTTTGAACTCAAAATGTGTGAAGAAGATTCTATCAAGCCCTAACTTATCATCAATTCCAAACCTAATCTTCTAATCTCTAGCAACAACCAGATCCTCATAATCATCATCATGATAAGCGAAAAGCTTGTAAAACGAACAATCTTCTGTAATTTCTCTGTTCAATGTATCCACAATTTCCTTTTTGATGTTCTTTACACAAAATGCCAAGATAAGAAAACGACATTAAAACTTTTCCCTATATACATTCTCTCAGTACAACCAGTTACAACACATGGCACGTTCCTAACCGTACGATCTCTTCCAGCTTCAATACCATCTACGGTTGTATTGCTGCCACCTCTCCTTCCTCCTGTACTCTCGAACTTGTGTGCCTTCGTTTCCTTGTGTATACCCTCCAGGGCATATCAATTACCCTCCCTTTTAAACTCAGCTTGTCATCAAGCTGGAAACTCGGGTATTGGCGTTTCAGCTCACGTATTAAGAGCCAACTACTTTCATGGAGTGGTAAACCAGCCCATTCCATTAAAACCTCGAGCTCGCCGTCCTCATTATATCGTGTATCTGTTATATTTTTGGGAAACAGAACAAATTCAGCAGCATCATTAAGAGCAGTGGGTAGTGGATTCACCTGATGATTCTGGCCCAACACCGGCTTAAGGAGGGAGACATGGAATACTGGATGAATGCGAGAGTCCGGGGGTAGCTCCAAGCGATATGCCACCTTCCCTATACGTTCCAAAACTGTGAATGGTCCATAATACCTGGCAGCTAGTTTTTGGCACGTTCGTTTCGTTACTGTCTGCTGACGGTAAGGCCGCAGCTTCAGGTAGACTCGGTCTCCCACAGCAAACTCGAGATCTCGTCTGTGTTTATCTGCAGAATTCTTCATGACCTCCTGAGCTTTGTGCAAATAATGCTTAATTTCCTGTAAGAACAAGTCTCTTTCGCGCAGTGATTGCTCCAAGTCAAAATTCGTTGTCAACCCGTGTTCAAAAGGTATGAGTGGAGGTGCGTCTCTGCCGTAAACCACTTGAAACGGGGTGGTGTGTAAGTCTGTATGGTATGCCAAGTTATACCAAAACTCTGCCTAGCTCAAGAATGTAAACCATTTCTTCGGATGAGCTGAGGAGAAACAACGAAGATAGGTTTCTAATGTCCTGTTCACCACCTCGGATTGACCATCTGACTGAGGGTGGTAAGCTGTCGTAAAGCGCAGTTTTGTGTTGGCCAAGCGGTGACATTCACGCCAGAACGAGCTTTGAAATGTTTTATCACGGTCTGTCACTATTGATTTCGGGATTCCATGTAAGCGGATTATCTCTTTTGTGAACTTTGCAGCCACTGTTGCATAATTATAAGGGTGTCTAAGGCCTATAAAATGGGCATACTTACGTAGTCGGTCCACGACCACCAAGATTACGTTCACACCACCTGACAGCGGTAACCCCTCTATGAAATCCATTGAGATATGCAACTATATCTGCTCCGGAATTGGGAGAGGCTGCAACAGGCCCGCGGGACAGAGTGTGCTGTATTTTTGAGACAAGTTGAACACTCAGCAACGTACCTCTCTACTGTGGCTTTAATGCCTTTCCAATGAAACTGCTGCTGGATCCGCTTAAGAGTACGTAGAACTCCCGAATGACCACTCTGCAAGGAATCATGATATTCCGTGAGTATGATCTTAATAAACGAAGATGTACTCGGTAACAGGAGGCGGTTTTTATAATATAGGTGTACCCCCTGCATAGAATACAGTGTGGATGATAAGTGGCCAGACTTGAACTGTTCGCACAGCAGCCAAATGTCTTTGTCACTCTCCAATTCCTGAAACAGCTGCGGTAAGTCCAATGTCTGAGGCATGGTAAGTGCTAACAGAGTAGAGGAACATAGTATATCCGAGGAAATCATACTGCGAGACAACCCTTCTGCCGCCTTGTTTTCGATTCCCGGCTTGTACTCAATGGAGAAGTCATAGACCAGCAAATTGGTGAACCAACGTTGATACTCCATCGAAATCTCTCTTTGTTCCAGTAAGAATTTGTGGCTTTTCTGATCCGTGCGAACAATGAACCGTCGACCGAATAAGTAGTGTTTCCATTTTAGAACCGCTAAAACGATTGCCATTAATTCCCTCTCATAAATGGACTTTCGCTGCTCTGCTTCTGTCAAACCATGGCTGAAGTATGCTATAGGATTGTTTTTCTGCATGAGAACTGCTCCCAGCCCGAACCCGGATGCATCGGCTTCAACAATGAATATCTCGGAAAAAACTGGTAATGATAATACTAGTGCTTCCATCATCGCAGTTTTCAACGTCTCGAAAGCAGTTTGAGCTTCTGTGGACCACCTGAACATATCTTTCTTCAATAAGGATATCAGTGGCTTGGCTATTAATCTGTAATGTCTAACAAAGCGACGATAGTATCCTGTTAGGCCCAAAAAACTCCTTAAAGCCTTCAGATTTCTCGGAGTCGGCCAATTGCGAATCGCCTCATTTTTACACCGGTCTGTCGCCACACCTTCTGCCGAAATTATGTGTCCCAAGTAATCGATCTTGTTTTGCCAAAATAGACATTTGTTTTGATTAGCATATAATTCATTCTGTTGTAAGACATGAAAGACTTGTGACAAATGATCAAGATGCTGTGATAGTGATGAGCTATAAACTAATATGTCATCAAAGAAAATAAGTACAAATTGGCGGAGAAATGGTCTGAACAACTCATTCATAAGACACTGAAATGTAGCTGGTGCGTTTGTTAGGCCAAACGGCATCACCACAAATTTATAATGACCGTCAAATGTTCGAAAAGCTGTTTTCTCTATGTCAGATTCTCGCATCCTAATTTGGTGATACCCTGATCTCAAATCCAACTTAGAATATACACAAGAACCATGCAACTCATCCAGTAATTGATCTATAACCGGAATAGGAAACTTATCTGGAATAGTGACCCGGTTGAGAGCTCTGAAGTCGACACAAAACCGCCATGTTCTGTCTTTTTCGGGGACCAACAATACCGGGCTCAAAAATGGACGGTGACTCCTGCGGATTATCTGTTTTGCCAACATCTCAATAACCTGTCTTTCCATTTCTTCTTTTTGGGCGTGGGGATAACGATAAGGGCGTATACTCACTGGTGACGTGCCCGGCAAGAGGTTGATGCAGTGTTCGTAGCCCCGTAGTGGTGGAAGGCCCTGCGGTTCACTAAAAATCACCTTAAACCGAGTGAGTAGTGTGTATAAACTACTCGGGACAGAGTCGTGAGTATGCGCCAATGCTGAGAAGGAGGGTCGAACTTTCCCCTCTGGACATAACCGAGATGTACTGCGGATCTTATGAGGAAATGGAACACCCGCGTCATGTAATGACGGATCACCACATAACGCCACTCGCTGCCCTTGGTACACAAACGATAAAATCTGCTCCTCGAAGTCACATTCACATTTTCCCAATGTCCTTAACCATTGCATTCCTAGGATCAAGTCGGCACTGCCCAATTCCAACAACACAAAGTCAGCAGTAAATGTACTGTCAGCCACCACTACTCCTACATTCTTACATAAACCAAAACTTTTTACCTTAACCCCATTGCCTAACAATACTTCACAACGAGGTATATCACTACATTTGAGTGCTAAATTTGAAACAATAGAAGGAGTGATATAGTTGTGAGTGGCACCGCTGTCCAACAATAACACAACCTCTGCTTTGCCAAGTATCCCACGAACCTTCATTGTGCGTGGTGCAAAATTTCCCAGAAATGCACTGAGGGATAACCTACAATATTGTGGCTGTAGCAGTATCTCTTCTTCCGAATCCTCAGTAAGCAACCCATCCTCAATCATAACCTCGGTGTCAGGCAACATCAACATGATTTGCAGCTCTGCTTTAGGACACTTGTGTCCAGGAGACCAAGCAGCGTCACAGCGATAACATTGCTTATTCTTCCGACGTTCTTCAAACTCTGCGGGAGATAGATTTTGACGACCCTTGTGGCGAGTAAGAATTATAGTATTCTGGTGAGAGCTGAACTGTGGCTTCTGTTTCCACGGTTTATGTGGTAAAGGCACCGAATTTGTCCTAAACTGCTCGCTGCTCACCACCATCGAGTGTTTTCCTTCTGCCATTAACGCTTCACTTATGATGGAAGCCATGACGTCTGGTGCCATGTCTAACACAACACCGATCATTTCAGGTAATGTCGGAGGTTTCAATAATCTCAAAAGTGTCTATTACTCGGGTTTTAATCCCTTTTTAAAAATAGTAATCTGGTGCTTCTTGGACAGGTCAGTCATCGGCGCCGATAGTCTTTGAAATTCTTCCACGTAATCCTCTATAGAATCGTGTTGAACCAGGTTATGTAACCTATCAACAGGCAGTACATTTAAGCTGCAACCAAATCGGAGCAAGAACCGAGCATGGAAATCAGTCCAATCGGGGAACGGTGCACGACTTACCTCCCAGTCGAACCAGCTCAAAATCCTTCCTGATAATCCTAGAGCCACTAATTCGAATCGTTCTGCATCTGGATAATTGCCTAATGCGAAGAATCGTTCCAACATACTCAACCAAGTGTGAGCGTCAGATCCGTCAAAGATTGGAAGATCGATCTTCTTGAGTAATGTCTCGCGATTAGTAATCGCGGCGGCTAAATCAAGCGATGCCATCGGCGAGGGTGGAACCAGCGGAGGTTGAGCAACCTCCTTGTGCACCAACGGCGTTGTACAGTCGCGAGTGGACGATGATGTTGTATCCTCCACGACTGCCGAAGAATCTAAAGGGAAAGGAGCTGTTGATTTCGGGGACCCAAGTATAGTGAGGATGGAGTCCAATCTGCTGCTCAACGAAGTATGATGATCTGCTGCCATCTTTTTCGCTTTTTGCAATTCATCTTCGACCATACCTAAACGTTCTTCGATCTTCCCAAATCGTGCCTCAGTAATTCCGATTCGAGCTTCGAAATCGACAGCGGAAACTACATCCGACGAGCGTGTCATTATTGGCATTTGAAGTCAGCTCAAGAACCACACCAATTGATAAGCGAAAAGCATGTAAAACGAACAATCTTATGTAATTTCTCTGTTCAATGTATCCACAATTTTCTTTTTGATGTTCTTTACACAAAATGCCAAGATAAAAAAACGACATTAAAATTTTCCCTATATATATTCTCTCAGTACAACCAGTTACAACACATGGAACGTTCCTAACCGTACGATCTCTTCCAGCTTCAATACCATCTACGGTTGTAATGCTGCCACCTCTCCTTCCTCCTGTACTCTCGAACTTGTGTGCCTTCGTTTCCTTGTGTATACCCTCCATGGCATATCACATCACTCTCTAGTATAATAGTACTACCAATTCTAAACTCATCAATCCAATTAGCCACATACTCCTCTACCTCAAACTCAAACCTCTCCAAAATGTCTTCTTCATCCTCCTCAATCTCGGGGTCATTTCTCTGCCTTTCTTTACCTTCTTCTACTTCCTTTGTGTCTTCTCAGTTAATCCTGCTTCATTTTCCCCATCGCCATCTTAAACGAGTCCATCATCTTCGCCATCGACCTTCATATTTACTTCATCTTCCTCGCGAACAATCTAGGTCAGATGGATTGCTAGCTTCTCCACTCTCCACGTTACTCTCCATGCTCTTTCGATTCATCTGACTTAATAAGCCACCGAAACCCCAATTCCACGTAGAAGCCATCGAAATCCCAAGTCCACGAAGAACCCTAGAGAAATCCTTAAATCGATTTTGTTTAAATTGATTCATAACTGAGAAATGAGAACTGACGTCACTTAAGTTTTTGTTGTTGCTGTTTTCTTAGCTTTAAACGATGTCGTATTTGTAGTTAGACATTCAAATTTTAAACACAAAATGACGAAATTTTGTGTGTTGGTCATTAAGATTTATAGACTAAAACGACACAGTTTTGATATTAAACACACAACTAAAATGCTATAGTAAACTCTGTTTAGTTCTCAATTGGACGCATAATTTTGTAGCTATTCATACGATTTGGTGTATTAAAAAAAAGCATAAAAAGCCCATACACAAGATAATTAGACCAAAAATATATATTTTTTCATGAAAAATAAATAAGTACATAGAGAATAATGTGGTAACCGATATAATTATCACAACTAAAATTTATGGAGTACAATACCCATAATTTATCGAAAAAATGAGTATTATTTATTTGAATCTAATTAAATATTGTTGAATATAATTATCATAAAAAACTTATAAAACTTGATCAGGAATTTCGTTTACGTAGTACCATACATGTAGGATTTTCTCATACACGTAGAAACAAACTAAATCTTGTTGAATATAATTATACAAACGTATAAGTCAAATAAGATATACAAACCTATATAAAATTTTTAGTATTTGGAGAGGCCCAAATTTTATTTAATCAACCTTTTAGTGATCTATTAGTCAATTGAGTTAAATTATTTGTTAGAATTATGCAATGTTATTTATTATTATTTATGTAAATTTTTATTTTTGCATCCTCTTTCAATATAATATATTATTTCTATCATTACCAAATGAGCCGATTTAGAGATTTTGTATTTTTGAAAAGAGTAAAGATATATTTGGATTTTCCACTTTAATTTTTTTTGTGTTATTTTTTGAAAGAATGACTAAAATACTTCAAAAAATAGCATAACTACTAGAATAATATTTTGACAATTATGAACAGTAAACAAGATGAAATTACTTGTTATTGTTAAGAGAATCATTTTATTACGAGAATGCCATAATACAATAAAAAAAGAGAAATATGAATCGTTAACTACTTCTCTTCTTCTCTACGTTGCCCAAAAAAACCGCGCATCCGTGAATCCACTAATAACCAACTCCTCACTTCCTCCGTACACCAAGAACATATCCTTAGTATTCCTCAAATATTCCAGGATGTTCTTGATGGCAGTCTAGTGAGTCTCATCTAGATTTGATTGGTACCTGCTTGTCATACTTAATGCACAAGCAACGTCTAAACGAGTACCAAATCATAGCGTACATGATGGATCCTATTGCGGAAGCATAGGGAATCCTACTCATGTGTTCTCGCTCAGCAGGTGTCTTGGGACACCCCGTCTTGCTTAGATACATGCCATGAGACATTGGTAAGAAGCCTTTCATGGAATCATGCATACTGTCTTGACCTTATCAATATAAGTGTCTTGACACAATCCGATCAGCCTTTTAGTTCTATCTCGATATATCCTGATTCCAAGAATATAAGCGGCTTCCCCCATGTCCTTCATCAAGAAATATTTTCCGAGCCAAGCCTTAACGGAATTCAGCAACGGAATGTCATATCCGATAAGTAAGATATCATCCACGTACAACACAAGAAACGCAAATGCGCTCCCACTAAACTTCTTGTATACGCATCTTTCTTCTTCGTTCCTGATGAAGCCAAATTCTTAGACTGCTTCATCGAAACAAAGATTCCAACTCCGTGATGTTTGCTTCAATCCATAAATGGATTTGTTAAGTTTGCACACTTTCCGAGCAGTTTTAGGATCAACAAAACCCTTGGGTTGTGTCATATACACATCCTCTTCCAGAATACCATTCAGGAATACGGTTTTGACATCCATCTGCCAAATCTCATAATCATAATGAGCAGGAGTCGCTAGGAGAATCCGAATAGACTTAAGCATAGGTACTGGATAATAGGTTTCATCATAGTCAACACCGTAGACTTGTTTAAAACCCTTAGCTACCAGTGTAACTTTATAAATCTATATGTTACTATCCACATCAATTTTCTTCTTGAAAACCCATTTACACTTGATTGCTTTCGCACCATAAGGTAAATGGACCAACGACCAAACTTGGTTTTCTGACATGGATCCCATTTCGGATTGTTTGGCCTTTAACCACTTTTTGGAGTCAGGGCCCATCATTGCTTCTTTGAAGTTTGGAGGTTCATCGTTGTCAATGATCAACAAATCCTGTCCTTCAGTCACGAAGGTTCCCAAATATCTCTCGTGTTCATGACGGATTCTACCGGATTTGCGAACTTCAAGCTCTACAGGTGTTGATTCGAAAACATCTTACGAGTCTAACTGCTGCTCTTCCTGTACGGATTGAGCAGCTTCCTGTAGCTCTCAAATTTCTTCGAGTTGTACTTTACTCGCACTGTTTTTCTTAGAAAGAAACTCTCTCTCAAGAAAAATACCATGTCGAGCAATAAACACTTTGTTCTCGGTCCGGTTGTAGAAATAGTAAGCCTTGGTTTCCTTCAGATAACCAACAAAGAAGCATTTATCTGATTTCAGTGCAAGTTTATCGGATATTAATCATTTCACATAAACCTCGCATCCCCAAATCTTCAAGAAAGACAGATTGGGAAATTTTCTCGTCCACATCTCATATGGTGTCTTTGCCATTGATTTTGATGGCACTCTATTCAGCGTAAACGCAGAAGTTTCTAGAGCATATCCGCAAAAGGATAACAGATGATTAATGTGACTCATCATTGATCGAACCATGTCAGGTAATGTTCGATTCCTCCTCTCAGACACACCATTCCATTGTGGTGTTCCGGGAGGAGTGAGTTGTGAAATAATTCCTCAATCTCTCAGATGGTCGCTGAACTCTTGACTTAAGTATTCACCTCCTCTATCAGATCAAAGAACCTTAATACTCTTACCAATTTGATTATGTACTTCATTTTGAAACTCTTTGAACTTTTCAAAAGATTCCGAATTGTGTCTCATTAAATAGACATAACCGTATCTACTGAAGTCATCAGTAAATGTAATAAAGTAGTTGAAATTTCCTCTGACACTTAGGCTCATCGGACCGCATACATTGATATGTATAAGGCCCAATAAGTCGATGGCCCTTTCATTGACTTGTTGAAGGGAGCCTTTGTCATTTTGCCTAATAAACAAGAGTCACATTTCTCAAATGATTCATAATCAAATGAGTCCAAAAGCCCATCATGATGAAGTTTTTGGATGTGTTTCTCGTTTATATGCCCTAAATGACAATGCCAAAGAAAACTCGGGTTCGAATCATTTACTTTGAAGCGTTTGATATTATTGTTATTTATAGGTTTAGATTAGTCAAGAATATAAAGCCCATTCGATAATGGGGCGCTGCCATAAAATAAGTCATCTCGAGTAAAAGAACAACATTTGTTTTTAATCGAAAATGAAAAAGCTTCAGCATCCAAAGCCGAAACAGAAACAATGTTTCTGCTTATAGCAGGTACATAATAGCAATTTTCTAAAACCAAAACTAAACTAGATGGAAGAGACAAATTATATGTTCCTACGGCTAATGCAGTAACTCTTGCTCCATTTCCTACACGTAAGTCCACTTTCCCCTTCTCCAAGCTTCTATTGTTGCTTAGGCCATGCATATTTGTACAAATATGAGCACCACAACCAATATCAAGTACCCATGAAGTAGAACTTGTTGAAGCCACATTTACTTCGATAACAAAAATACTTGAAGGAGCGTCATACTGCTTCTTCATCTTCTTGTAATCTTCCAAATGTTTCTTGCAGTTTCTTTTCTAATACTCTTTCTCGTTACAGTAATTACAGATGTCCATTTTAGATGGGCCGGACCTGGTTCTGGGTATGGATGTGGCTGGCTCCTGGTTCACAACCGGGTCAGCTTTAGCCTTTCCTTTACCCTTGTCCTTCCCAAGTTTCTTAAACGATTTACCCCCTTGAACTAAGAGTACAGGCGGGGCGCCCTTCTTGATATTCAGCTATGTTGTCTTAAGCATTCCATGCAGCTCAGTCAACATCTTCATCATGCTGTTCATATTATAGTTCAATACGAACTGATGATAACAAGATGGCAGCGACTGAAGTATGATGTCCGTAGCCAACTCTTGGCTAAGGGGACAGTCTAGTTTAGCAAAATTATCAATATAACCCATCATTTTGCATGACATGACTACTCACCGAACCATCCTTCGATAGTTTGCATTCGATGAGAGATTTCACCGTTTGGTATCTCTCATATCATGCCTGTTCCTGAAACATTTCCTTCAGGACAGTCACGATCTCAATGGGCGACACCACATTCTTGTACTGCACTTGCAGTTCCGAGATCATGGTCGCAAGCATCAAGCATTGCACATCTATCACATCATTGGAATGCTTATCTTAAGCATTCCTAGCTGCAACAGTGGCATTGACAGCCGGTATAGGAGGCAAAACTTGTTCCGAAACATAGTCTTTCTTCTCCTGCCTAAGAACAATTCTCAGGTTACGGTACTAACTCAGGAAAGTCTTCCCATTCAAGTTGCCCTTCTCAAGGATAGATCAAAGGGAGAATGAGTTGTGGTTATGGTTGTTGTTATTTGCCATAGCTGAAATTAAAAGAGGTAAGGAGTTTTACTTATGATGGTTTAAGTGTTGAGAAATCTTAACATATTTAAGAAAACTCACATTATGCTCAATCAATAGCTCCTCAATTGAATACAATGATCCCGAGATTCATATTTCAGAAAAATCTGAGTGAGCTGAGCTCATCGCCCATACCTTAGTTATTTAGGTAAGCAACTTATTTGCTAGTTATATCACATATATAACTCTCGGTCGTGATTTGACATCTCATATGCCAAAATCATTGTGATGTCTCAAAGCTCAAGACGATATTGATAGCTCAGTCAAGTAAACCAATCTCATAATCATATGGTAACGGTTACCATCTGCCTCACCCATGTCAAAGTAGGTACCTAACCCGAGCTAGCCCACCATACGATCAAACGAGTCTTGACAGTTGACGTGAAGTGGAAAGACATCAATTTCTTGATATTTGTTTGAGGAACTAAACTTTAACTTGAATGTATATCATATATGCACTCAAGAGGGTTAAAAGGGGATTTAAAAAACCAAAGAAATCAAATCAAAGGCTTTAAAATTTTATTTATGATTTTTCTAGTCCTAACCCTGTGCCGGTTGGCACCTCCTGGTTTTTCTCCAACTTGGTATAATTTTTCTTAAACCGATCGCAAGAAAACCAAATTCGGTCTAATCTTATTAAACTGGATCATTAGGGCTATTTTAAATTACGTTATATTTTATTTCGGTTTATCACATCGAAACCCTGAAACCATAAACCTAATTTTCGATTTCAATGAAACCCTAATTTTTTTATTTCAATGAAGCCCTAATTTTTCAATTTCAATGAAACCCTAATCATGCAATTCTAATTCAATTAAAATAAACTTTTAATGAATCAATCAAGCATGAAAACATCAGATTTCATTAAGGTTACAACCAACTCTGATTTTTTTGTTTCAATAAAACCCTAATTTTCAATTTCAATGAAACCCTAATTTTTGGTTTCAGTGAAACCCTAATCATGCAATTCTAATTCAATTAAAACAAACTTGAATCAATCAATCAAGCATGAAAACATCAGATTTCATTAAGATTACAACCAGCTCAAATTTTCGATTTCAGCAATAATAAAATTAGCTCTGATTCTTTGATTTCATCAAAACCCAAATCATGCAATTCTAATTCAATTAAAACAAACTTTTAATCAATCAATCAAGCATGTAAACATCATATATCAATAAGAATACAACCTGACTCTGATACCACTGTTAGGTTTTTAAGCAAATTCGACAAGTATCAATTGATTAATCTAGCAAAACCTTAAGCCCTAGGTCTTGTATTAAATTAATTGAATATGATAAATAGAGGATTCTATTATACCTGAAGTTTGGTTAGTGTAGCGGAGATAAGATCAAATATAAGATCAACAAGTGCTCCAAGTGTAGCACCTTTATTGATAGTCCACACGCATGCAAGTAGGAGAGAAGTCTGCTAGAACTTTGTGTGTAATTCTCTTAGGATTTCGACTTGTGCAATCAGCGGCTAAGGTTTTTTATCTTATCAAAAACATGCTCTATATCATATATATAGGGAGTATTAGTTAACCTAATTAATTCCTAGTTGAAGTAGGATTAATTTAGGCCCACCCCAAAACACCTAATTAATTCCTAGTTGAATTAGGATTAATTTAGGCTCAGTCCAAAACACCTAATTAATTCCTAGTTGAATTAGGATTAATTTAGGCATGGCCCAAAACACATGTTCTCATCTGAAACCATGTATTATTATGCTCAAGTCATGAATCATTCCTATAATGATCATTCCCTATTGAATTGTCTCCATTTGCTTAGGTGTATGACCCAATAGGATTATATAGTACTAGCAGTGATTATCTCAACTCACATATTATAAGTGGACTCTAGCAAGCCATTACATCCCCTAGTACCATATGACTTTGTCTAATCTCGATGTTAGAACAGACCACACGAGTAAGTACAAATGATTGCAAGACATTCCCAACAAACCTACATAGCATGAATCAAAGGACCACTAACCTTAATTCCATAGTGTTTATTTAGACACTCGGAGACATGAAGGGGCAGAACAGACGGACCTACACCACCAACGAAATCAACATAGAGGCGAGTTAGAATATTTGGACTAGTATCTTGCACGACATGACCACTCTGTCACAGAACAAGTGTGTTTACCAACATATTTTTAATGTAGAAACGAGAGCTACTATCAATTGATGCTCCTCTAAGATACCATTGGCATCCATGCACCCAACACTTCACGCGAAGCAATAATCGTGATGATGCTATAACATCAAAATCGAAATGACGGGTTAAAGCAAGAATCTTCAACTTTGTCTCCAACTCCTCTTTTGTCGGATAACATTGCCCAATGGCTAAGTCTACATCACTCAATCCCTTACCCACAAACTTATCACAAGAAAAGAATTCCCTTTGATTAGAGGAATTGCTAAGGTGTTCCTCCACTTCGAGCGTATTCTTCATCTCCAGAGCTGGCACCATCAGGATTGCCACAATAGTCAAACCTGCTTATTACGTCTTCATCATCTTCACCCGATTGTAGGTTTTCCAAAAACGTACAAGACTGATATGAAAACCTACTACACTGCTCAGCTACAGACTCACAGAGACTTTCATCACGAACTACCTCTTTTTCTGATTCTACATCCAATTTGTCATAAAATTCAACAAAAAAACGCATTTCATGCCTACTTGCCTTCTTCACAAAGATTCGTATTAACTCTGTATCAAATAAGTAAACAGGTACAGGTGTATATTCAGGAAGCAATCTCATTTCTTCGTCGGCCTCCAATAACTCAGAGCAACATCATATAATCGTTCACTCATCTGAAATTGCTTGCAAACCTCTGAAACTAAATCCACAAAGTTTTTTTCCTGACTGAATGCGTATGAATTTGCTCCCACACGATTTATCAACGTAAAAGAATTATCTATCTTCCTCATGCCTCCATCTTCCACTAATTACTTCAACTTGATCCCTTTAAAACTTGTAATAGCTCGCAGGGAAATGTGATATTAGATGATAAAAGATGTGAGGTAGTTAGGTGGTATCATAAAGGTTGATGAAACATATAGACTGTTGACGGCGATACCATTAAAGGCAGATGTTGGGTGGAGGTTTAATAACGGCGGTAAAGTGGTCATTACTTAAGACCTAGGTAACAGTACATAACAAACCTACATTACATACATATCAAAACCTACAACGTTACTCAAAACCTACACAACAAACGAAAACCTACAAGTTGTAGCAAAACCTACATAACATATAGCAAAAACTACAAGTCATAGCAAAACCTTCTTAACTTGAACCAAAACCTACATTACGTACCAAAAACTATTTCGCATAACAAAACCTACATAACATAATTCAAAACCTACACAACAAACTAAAACCTACATCATGTGTTCAGAATAAAACCTACTCTCACAGTTTTCTCCTTTTACGCGTGGGTGACGTGCAATTTCTCATTAGTGACAGTTTTGTAATATATATTTTTTTCAAACAAGAAAAGGGTAAAATAACCTTATTTAACTTTGAAAAATTAGATTTGTAACTTCAATTTTTTTAAGTAGAAATGTAATAACTCATCTTTTTAAACTAGTTTAGTGATTTACACTAACTTTTTGTATATTTTTGTGGATACTATTTTAGTTTATGTACGAAAACATACGACACTGATAGTTTGAGTTGAAAGTTGCTTTTATATTTGGTTTCAGTTTAGCCAAATTTAACTGTTGAGTAACAACGTTAAATTCAGTTGAATTCGACATATATCAAAAAGTGTAGATAGTAAATTTGAATTTTTAATTTGTTCGTGTATGTTCATGCATGCTAATTGGTGTATGAAAACACACAATGTAAATATATATACATATATATATATATATATATATGTATATATATATATATACACACGGTTAGAAGGATATTAGAAGGATGATGGATTTTTTATCACTTCTTCCAATAATATAAGGTTATATAAGTGTGTAGGGTTTTATTGAGTGACTTAGACAAGTTTCTTTTATCAATAACCTAAGACCAATATGAACTCGAAGTTTCCTTTTTAACCCCTAAAATTTGAGAGTTTTATCTATATCTTTTACGTGCTTAAAAAATAAAGAGCAAAGAAAACATTGGAGTCGACCCTCCTTGAAATTTAGCACAAAATAAGAGGACAATCTACTCAAATGCATCAACTAAACGTTGCTGCATTTTTGTTTTCATCTTATACGTTTTTCCCTCTACTCTTTGTTGTTCTCTGTTCATGTATTGACTTTAACACAACTTAAATGCTTCGACCTCGTTTATTTTCTCCCTTTTGGCTAGCTCGAGAAGACTTCTTTCTTCTAGGAGAGTTTACCTCTTCATTTTGTTTAGAGGTTGCATTAGAGAGTGGATTCTATGTGGATGCATCAGCATTGTTAACACATGCATTGTAAATCATCTGTTCCAAAGTGTTAGTGAAATTGTAACCCATTGACCATATTTTGATGTGCTGCTATCTCACGTCCATAGCTAATCATATTCCATGCCCGCCGGATCTACATAAAGGCAATACGAGGTTAACACGGACAAGCACTGGAGTTATGTGTTAATCAACCGTTGACAAAAGAAATAGATTCGGAAATGATTTATTTTATTTGCACAGAGAAAAGAGTAACCATCCAAAAATGCAAGTTGGAACAAGAAAAAGGAAGAATTAAGAACTATATCGGTATTTCACGTTAAGCTTATGACGCTCCGGTTTGAATTTTGAAAAAATAGGACCGTTGTAAAATCAAGACTTAAAGAGGAAACATCTTCTTTTTACAAATCTCCATTCTCTTTAATCTCTTCTCTCATCTTTAGCATCTGAGAGACTCACATTTTAGCCACGAAAGAAGAGTTTTCTTGAGAGATCAGAGAATAAGAAAACAAACAAAGGGATGGACAATAAAACTGCTGTTTCCGCCATGGAAGCATTCGAGAAGCTTGAAAAAGTAGGTGAAGGCACTTACGGCAAAGTTTACAGAGCAAAAGAGAAGGCTACGGGAAAGATCGTCGCTTTGAAGAAGACGCGTCTTCATGAAGATGAAGAAGGCGTTCCTCCCACTACTCTTCGCGAGATTTCTATCTTGCGTATGCTCGCTCGCGATCCCCATGTCGTTAGGTTATATTTCGTTTACTTTTTTCTTTAGGTTTTAACCCTTTCTGAAATCCTCCGACTGCTTGATTTTGCTTGTGAATTTAGGACTCAATTTTGTTTTTTCTTTTCTGGAATCCTTGGCATTTTTAATGAAATCCAAATACCAGAAACTTGTCAAGTCAAACATCGTTATCCTGATGATCTCAGTTTCAACTAGTTTTGTGGGTGATTACATTTCTACTCAATGCTTATTATCATATTGATCATCTCCTTCAGTTTGATGGACGTTAAGCAAGGAATAAACAAAGAAGGAAAAACTGTACTCTACCTGGTTTTCGAGTACGTGGACACTGATCTCAAGAAATTTATCAGAAGCTTTCGTCAAGCTGGACAGAACATTCCACAGAATACTGTCAAGGTTTAAATATTTGAAGTTTTTGTTCTGTTTTTACCCTCATCTGATTAACTCTTTTATGCTAAAAGAAACATATTCCTGAAATTTTGATTGCAGTGCTTGATGTACCAACTATGCAAAGGCATGGCCTTTTGCCATGGTCACGGAGTGTTGCACAGGTAAACATCGTTTCTGTTGTGAGAGACAGTGCCTTTAGACAGAACACTAATCTTACACCTCTTGCTTTCGTTACAGGGATCTTAAGCCTCACAATCTTCTGATGGACCGGAACACAATGACGCTCAAAATAGCAGATCTTGGATTAGCCAGAGCCTTCACTCTCCCAATGAAAAAGTATACACATGAGGTATAAGTCTATGTTGATGGAAACATAAGTCTTGTTTCTGAACAGTGTCTTAAAAACCCTCTGTTAGTCTATCTGTAGTTTTAAATCATGATGTTTTTTCTCCATAATTTCTTGTGCAACAGATTCTAACTCTTTGGTATAGAGCTCCAGAAGTTCTTCTTGGAGCAACCCATTACTCAACTGCAGTGGATATGTGGTCTGTTGGCTGCATTTTTGGTACTAATTTCTCTCTTTCTTAGTTTTACTTCAATGTCACTATAGCAAGAATTAACAGTTTTGTTTCTTTGATTTGCAGCTGAACTAGTTACCAAGCAAGCAATCTTTGCTGGAGACTCCGAGCTTCAACAGCTCCTCCGTATTTTCCGGTTAGTGTCTGTTCTTCTTCACCTATATTTAACACACTAACATGACATTCTCTCACTCACTTACTCTGC
Source organism: Lepidium sativum (assembly GCA_023374145.1). Lineage (NCBI taxonomy): Eukaryota > Viridiplantae > Streptophyta > Magnoliopsida > Brassicales > Brassicaceae > Lepidium > Lepidium sativum. The sequence goes on along the minus strand of JAKUCM010000184.1, from coordinate 11,967 downwards.
TTCTTTTATTTTATTTTGTGGAAATTCAGGTTGCTGGGAACACCAAACGAAGAAGTGTGGCCTGGAGTGAGCACGCTCAAGGACTGGCACGAATACCCGCAATGGAAACCGTTGAGTCTCTCCACAGCTGTCCCGAATCTCGATGAGGCCGGACTTAATCTCTTATCTGTAAGTCCCCAGTGTTCAATAAACCTCTCAGACCTTATTTGATTAGTAAGCATGCATCTTAAAGTAATATGCGTTTTTCTTTGCGCACAGAAAATGCTGGAGTACGAGCCAGCGAAACGAATATCAGCAAAGAAGGCTATGGAGCATCCTTACTTTGATGATTTACCTGACAAGTCCTCTCTCTGAGGCTCTCTATGTGAACTATATTTTTTTCATTCTGTCTTTGCTTGTCTTGAGCGTTTATGTGCTATCTTAGGATGATTGAAGTTTTAATATTCCTGTTTGATTGGGTCTCTACTCCAAATTGTATAACCCTCCCAACGTTTATAACATGAAAGAATATATCAATTGCTCTAATGCTTGCTTCAAAGTTGCGAGATTTCAAAATGTTGTCCGTTTGTGTATGTGTGTGTTCATGCAACAAGCCACATGAAAAGTGTTGGCCAGATGGTGAGAGAAACGGAAGCCAAAGCGTAAGACCAGAAGAGAATCACAGAGCATTCGCTTTCTCCTGACCCGAATAGTTGAGTTATTGTACCTGCAAAAGGGTCAAGAGTTAGTCTATGAGTAACAAACACAGAGAATGAGTTTTGTAGTATTTTGTGAGTCTGGGGAACGAACCAAGATTCATTGCCGGGGGGACGACATACTGAAGCAGAAGAACAAACTGATAGAGCGGTTCGGTTGTAATCAAACCGAAGTGATGCGCTCCTGTTACTATTAAAACACCTGTAATTGGTAGCAACACATAACGGACAACAAGCACGCCCATTATGACTGACTTTTGCATTCCTGAACCTCTCAGACCTGTGCTTATTGAAAAGAGATTTAAAAATATATTTTGTCTTTGAAAAAAGTTGCAGCTTTTGTTATTTTGTTTGTTTACCTTTGAGAAGGTTTCCTCCTACAATCAGAGTCAGAACAGGAATAGTCCCTTCCCTTCGAAAAGTGAATTTTGTTAGACAAGCCTGAATAATAAATGATATGTATAGATTTGAATATGTTGTAGAATACCCCAATAAAGATACAGAGTCTTCAATCACTCGGAGTGGAGCTGTGTTTCCAACTAGTAGCTTCCTTAGTGTAGGAACAAGCCCAATAGCAAGTGCTATAAGCTGAAGAGGAAAATGCTTGTCAGTGTTAACATATAGAGAAGCTAAGCAGTATTTTGGTTCAAGGGAACATAGAAACAAACTGCTGCAATAGTTGAAGGAGCAAATATTGTTCCTAGATTGATTTTTTCTGTTGCAGAACACACTCTTTGCTTTATCTTGCTCCAAGTCCCAACCTTGTCATAATGCAATCTCTCAGAAATCAATGAAGTTGAAACATTCTCACAAGAATATTAAAAAGAAAAGGGAGGCTATAGTTATTATACTTCTTTATCAACTGAGAGCTGCTCCTCAACTTGGTCTTTAGGAGGAATCAGTGGCACTTTAGATGAGGTAGTGATTATTAAGGTTTCTCCACTTGGAACTGCTAATATCCGCATAAGATTGTATACATAAGTCCATATGTAAATGGCTCCAATCTGTTTTACATCACACAAAAAACAAACGTTTCAGATTTACATCTTGAATAGAAGAAACCTTAGGTAGTAATAATGAAGAAATGGCGACATACCGCCATTGAGAGTGCAACATAACCTAATCCAAATTTCTCACAAGTATCAGGATCTCCAAAAGGACTTCCCTTTTCATTACATATACCTGGGATTATGATGAGTGGCATATTTCCCAAATTCCCTGTTGAGGATTTACTTAAGATCTCATGAAGGAGACAAAACTTTTGCTGTATGATGATAATAAAGTTTACCAGCAGCACAAGAAACCCCACTATAATGCCACGGATATGTGAAGGAGGCTTAGTGATTTTGATAACGACCCAACCAAGAAACGAGCCAATGATGAATGTCAGCATTACATTGAGTGGCATGAACCACCTCGAGAACAATAAAAAAAAATCACATTTCATTTTTTTAATTTGCAATTCATTAATCATCACTTACTTACATTTTCACCATGCTTTCATAAGTAAGAGTCTCAGATAGACTACTTGCAACAAGCGAAGGACTAAACACATAGAAAACTATCTGTAAAAACAAAATTACGTAAGAGAAACTCATCAAAAAAAAAAAAAGTATCAGGAAAATGAATCAAAATCGCTGTGAAGTTACAAAAATACTGACGTTGTTAAGCTGTTTTCTAGCATCTTGATTAAGAATGTTAACTCGATCAAGAGCCAAGTAAAATCCGATTCCTGTTATCACCAGAATCTTCGCAACTGGTATCGACGAGGTTATAAACAGATCCAAAAGCTTCATCGTTGTCTCTTTCATTCTGATAGCATATCAATCTAAAACAATAGCTTCTTCAGTCTCACCAATTTGATCCACTGAAAATCTAGCAGAATGTGAATGAAATTACGAACAAGATCTATAATTTTCGCAAAAACAGACCTAGGAAGAACTCTTCACCAGCCACAGCGAATCGAGAGGATTAGATAGATCGATTGTCGTTGTCGCTAAGAAACAGAGTTTGAAACGTAAAATCCAAACGATGCAAGAGAAGATGAGAAACTTGACAGGGGCCCTTTGCTTTGCATGGCCTCTCTCGGTTTTGTGTTACAGGTTAGTAACAACTACCTAAAAAATAGAAAAGAAAATTATTCTTCCGGTCATTTTATATGTATTTTTTAAATTAAGGAAAAATAATGTTATAAGATCATCGTTACTCTATTTTTCAACTTTATATGAACATCTCCAAAGATATTTTTAAATCCTTATTCCAAATTCTATATTTAAGGAAAAAATGTTTTCAATAATACTTTTTTTTCCTATTTTCTAAAACACAAACTTTTATTTATATAATGATTTTTAATTTAAGTGTAGCACTATTTTATACTAAACAAAATTATATGATCAAATATACCTACTACAAAATTATAATTGTTTTACTAAAACTAACTTATTAAGATCTATGAAATTTAGTAAAATTTATTAAATAATTATATTATATAGTTAAAATTATTAAATAGTACTTAAAATTTTATGCAATAATATTAATAATTATTATATAGTTAAAATTATTATTTGGTTATAAATTTGTTAATTTGTTATGATTTTACTAAATTTGTTATTAACTATTTAATATAAGTGGGTAAAATATGTAGATTTAAAAAGTAAAAAAAAAAACCTTCTTAGAAATTACTAAATTCATTTAGAGTTAAAAATAGAGCTAATTATTGGACCAAACCTCCTATATTTTTAGAAAACTTTATTTTTAGAAGAAAAAATAGAGCGAACCATTGGAGATGGTCTAATACAATACTTCTATTTAGTTTTACTCCAACCCATTATTCTATTCTTTACTTTATGAAGAATACTTTTAGAATATATTTTTTCCATATTATTTATTTTTCTCCAAACATCTATGATTTATCAAATTATCAATTTAACCCATTTATTTTATTTTTTACTACAAAACTGAAAAACTTCAAATTTGAATTAGGAAAGGACAATCTATTGGAAATGTTCTTAGAATTTATTATTAACGTACTGTCAAATCTTAGTAAAATACAAATGTAACCTATTAAAATTTTACTTATGTTATTGTATTTTATATTAAATGTTGTATTTTAATTTTTTTTATAAATTATACATATACTTCTTATAAGATAAATTATCTTCGTTCTAATATTTTGACATCAAAGGTAATGTTGTTTTCTATACGTACAATTATAACATTTAAAAATTAAAAGAAATATTTAAAATCATTAAGAACAAACACAAACTTGTCAAGAATGACTCTCCTGTATTGATTAAAAAATAAACTCAAAACTAACCAACAAAGCAATTGTAATGTTCTCTTGTGATCTTCACAAACTCGAAGATCACATATATATAAGTGTATCAAACAACTCTTGATAACTCTTCCTAATCCTATTTGAAATAGAAATCTATATCTCTTAAATCTATTTCAAATCTTCCAAGCCTTATCATAAACTTTAAACTCCTTTTTAAAATTTATCTTAGACTATAAGTCTTTGAAGCTTATCCAACATTCACCCTCTTAAGCTTCAACTCTTCTTTTGAAATAATTTGAACTCCTACTAGATTCATCATTTGATTGAACTTGATTCTTACAAGAGCCTTTGTTAATATGTCTGCACATTGTTCTTCTCCTGGCATGCTTCACCATAATTTGATTATTTTCTATATACTCACGAATGAAATGATATCGTTTATGTATATGCTTGCTGCGGCCGTGAAAAACCGGATTCCTTGTGACTTCTAGAGCTGACTTGTTGTCAATCCGTATGATCTTCAAGTGTTCTTCCCCTGTGATCTCACTCAACAACTCTTGCAACCATATGGCTTGTTTTGAAGCTTTAGTTGCTGCCATAAACTCTGCTTCACAAGAAAATAATGCAACTTTGTTTTGCTTTTGCGAACACCAAGTAATCGGAGATTCCCCTAGGTAGAATATGTGTCCTGTTGTGCTTTCTCCATCCTCAAAATCCATGTTATGACTGTTGTTACTATAACCAACTACAACTTTTGATCCTCCCTTCTTGAACTTTAAACCATAGTTGATTGTTCCTTATACGTATCTCAGTATTTGTTTCAAATCCTTTCCGTGTGTCTTCTTTGGTTGCTTCATATACCTACTTACCACACCAACAGAGAAAGCCAAGTCTGGTCTCGTGTGTAGTAGATATTTAAGGCATCAAATTCTTCTTCGATACAATGTTGCATCAATCTCTGGATCATCTTCTTTTGCCTTACATAGTTTTACCCCAAACTTCATAGGTATATGTGTCGGATTGCAGTCATTAAGTCCTTCTTCTAGGAGTATTTTCCGAGCATAGGCTTCTTGCTTGATCTCTATTCCTTCACTTGAGTTTTCCAAGGTCCGACATCTCAAACTGCTTAGACATTGCAGTTTTGAAATCACTTATGACCTTAGTTGTGTTTCCTGTCACAAATAAATCATCAACATACACTGCAACTATGAGTAAATCGTTTCCTTCTTCTTTCCTGTATACCGAGCTTTATTTTGCACATCTCTTGAACCCCAAGCTTCTTAAAATCTGGTCCAGCTTTGTGTTCCATGCACGAGGAGCTTGTCTCAATCCATACAAAGCTTTGGAGAATTTGCAAACTTTAGACTCTTCTCCTTCTTTCAAACCCGACTGGTTGAGACACATAAACGTCTTCTTTCAACTCCCCATGAAAGAATGCAGTCTTAACGTCTAAGTGATGAATTTCCCATTCTGAAGAAGCTGCCAATCCCATGAGTAGTCTAATGGTTTCTATACAAGCTACCGGAGCAAAAACTTCGTCAAAATCAATTCCAACTTCTTGTGCATATCCTTTTACTACCAATCGTGCCTTAAACTTGTTTATGCTTCCATCTGCATTTTTTTCAGCTTGAAAATCCACTTTAGACCTATGATTTTTGCTTCGTACGGTCTCTCCACCAATGTCCAAGTTTTATTCTTATTAATGGACAAAATTTCTTCCTTGAAAGCATTGTTCCATTCTTCGGAATCTTTAGCTTCTTCATAGCTTGTTGGCTCGTTGTTGAGTGAGAGCAGCAGCCTTTCACACTCAAAATCTGCAAGGAGTACGTAATAATTGAGGTAAGACGGAGGTTGAGTTTGTCGTGTTGGTCTACGCAGAGGTTCAGCACTTGCTCCTTCCTCTGTTTCCTCTATTTCTTCCTCTGTATCAGCTTCTTCACTATCACTTTCGTGAAGATTTCCAGTCCCATATGGACCAAGACCGTTGTCTTAAGTGTGTCCCCATCTCAGCTGAAACATTCCTGGTGCATTTGTGATGTTCTCACTTTCTCCCTTCCAATTCCAAGCTTTCCTTTCATCAAAAGTAACATCTCAACTTACTCTTACCTTTCTGGTTTTTGGATTCAGAAGTCTATATGCCTTTGATCCAGGTTCAATTCCAAGATGCACCAAGGTCTGAGATCGATCATTGAGTTTCTTTAGATTAGCCATTTCCACTTTTGCATATGCGACACATCCAAACACTCTTATGTGACTTACGTTCGGTTTTTCTTCTTGAGACGCTCATATGGCGTTTGATTTTGCAATGCTCTAGTAGATATACGATTAATCAGATACGTCAAATGCCTAACTCCTTCTCCTCACAGGAAATTTGGGATATTCATTGCTTTTAACATACTCCAAGTCATCTCCATGAGTGTCCTATTTTTTCGTTCAACCACTCCGTTTTGCTGCGTGTATATGGTGCAGTTAGTTGCCGTTTGATTCCATTAGTTTCACAATAAACTTGGAAGTCTTTGGAGGTGAATTCTCCTCCCCTGTTTATTCTTAGTGTCAAGATTGTTTGTTCAACTTCTTTCTCGATCATAATCTTGAACTCTTTAAACTTTTTGAATGCTCCTCCTTTTTCTTTCAAAAGTATAGACCACATATATCTTGTGTGATCATCAATGATAACAAAAACATACTTATCTTGCGCTGGAGTAGGTGGAGATATAGGTCCACAGAGTTCAGCATGAATGATATCTAGAGCTCTTGATGACTGAATTTTACTTGTCTTCGGTAAACAATGCCGAGTTTGCTTTCCGACTAAACATGAGTCACAAATCTTTTTCTCTCCTGTAATGCTCGGTAACCCGTGAACCATCTTCTATGTTGCCATGTCCTTAGTGCTTTTAAAACTCACATGACCGAGCCGAGAATGCTACTTCCACATCTTTTCTTCCATCTTAATAAGTAGACATATCGGTTTTCCAATATGTAGCTTCACTTTGTACAGCCTGTTGGGTGATCTTTTAACTCTGACAAGTAATTTACCACTTTGATCATGCAAGGTCATACATTGTGCTTTATCATCACTTCACAGCCTTCTTCTGTAGCTTGCCCTAAGCTCAAAATATTACTTTTGAGATCCGGAATATAGTAGATTTTTATCATGAGTTTATGTTCTCCTGTTTTTCCTTGAAACAGAATTGATCCTCTTCCTTTAATTTCCACACAAGAGCCATCTCCAAACATAACTCTTCCTTGGATTTTTGTGTTTAATTTTGAGAAGTATGATCTTATTCCTGTCATGTGATTGCTTGCACCGTTATCTAAATACCACACTTCGTCTTCATTTTCATACCTTTTAGGTATCACTTTTCCTTCATTGAAAAAAATGACTTCATGCATATATAGTGACTTATCTGCATCCTCAGTTTCTGAATCTACTTCACCTTCTTCTTCTACCTTGTTTACCTCCTCCATCTTTTTCATTCTTTCTGGACATACTGAGGCAAAGTGACCCCTTTTATCACACCGAAAATAGATGATGTTCGATCTGTCTTTCTTTTCTCTGTTTCGTTCTTGTGAGTTTGTATCACCTCGTCCCTTTCCTTTACCTCGTCCATATCCTTTTGAGTTATAGGTATTGGAAAACAGTAGATTAACTTGTGTTTCAATCCCTTCCTCTTCTGCAGCTATTCTTTCTTCATATGCCTTTAGTCGTCCAACAATGTCTTCATATCATGTCTTCTTTAGGTCTAGAACTTGCTCTAAAGAAGCTATGATATGAATGTATTTGTTTCTCAGCAATCCATTGAGGAATTTCTTGACCAACATTGATTCCTCTATAACTTCTCCTAGAGCTGCTGCTCTTGAAGCTACCTCAGACATTCTGCCAGCAAAATCATTTATCTTATTGATCTCTCTCATTCTCATCCTGTCAAATTCCGACATGAGAGTTTGAAGCCTCGCCTCCTTCACTCTTTCTGCTCCGAGGTTTCTTGCTTTTATTGCATCCCAAATTCTTTTAGGAGTGTCTTGTTCTCATACCTGCAATATTAGACTTTCTGGTATTGACTAAAACAGCAACGCAGTTGCTAAGTGGTTCTTCTCTTCTCCACTTGAGCCTGGTTCTATTGCTTCCCACACTTTTTGTACTTGTAGAACCACCTTCATTATCATTGACCAGACTGTATAATTTGTTGCAGTTAGCATTGGAACCATCACAGCTGATGGTACTGAATCTTTCTTGATTGATTTCACGTTGTCTCCCATATCTCAGACTCTTCTTCTCTATTGATGATAATCACAGCAGGATCTTTGCTCTGATACCAAATAAAGTCAATAAGAACAAACACAAACTTGTAAAGAATAACTCTCTTGTATTGATTGAAAAATAAACTCAAAACTAACCAACAAAGCAATTGTAATGTTCTCTTGTGATCTTCACAGACTCGAATATCACATATATATAAGAGTATCAAACAACTCTTGATAACTCTTCCTAATCCTATTTGAAATAGAAATCTATATCTCTTAAATCTATTTCAAATCTTTCAAGGCTTATCATAAACTTTAAACTCCTTTTTAAAGTTTATCTTAGACTATAAGTCTTTGAAGCTTATCCAACATTATTTTGCAAATATAAAAAGTTTAACTCTATAATAGAGTAATGAACAGTAACAATACCAACTATAGAGTAATACTATGATTTAGAATAGGGTTGGAGATAATTTTACTCTATAATAGAGTTTAGAAAAAAAAAATAGAATGGGGCTAAAGATGCTCTAAGTTATAACGCATAAACCATGCATAATAGCTGGAGTAGTTTTTTCTTGTCATCGCATTGAATATATTATAAGAATATTAGGAGTTTGTTACATCACAAAAAGATCCACAGTAATCAGGCTGGATTACAGAAAAATTCATCTTAGAAGTGAATTGGCCTTGAAGGAAACCACTTGCCACGTAAGATTGACGTCGATCCTTCGCAGTAACGCTTCAGGCTGTAAGATGTGCCCCTTTGTAAGAGCTATATGATTCCGTTAGTGCTTGCCACAAATTCGAGGTGCTTAGAGCCTTTAAAAATGAAACATGATTCATGAGTTAGAGATGGCTAACGCAAGATGCAGGACAAGAGACCGATTTGGTCAAGGCTGAGTCTGCTATTGCGAAGATTATGTTTACAACTCCCAAACTCTTCATGTTTTCAATAGCCCATAGCCAACTTTCAAGAGTGGCCTCCTGTTTTAAGTAGATTTCACTATATGATCTTATGCTATGGAGGAGAACATGACCTGCATAATTCCTTAATACCCATGACTTTCCTTCTGTTACTAGATCTTTGTTCTAAGAGATGCCTATATTGCACTTGATCCAAAGCTTCAGAGGTGGTCTCCATCGTTTTTCAGATGAGTTGTTTCAAGAATGGATGTTTGTTGATTGATGATCTTCTATCAACTGTGATTGTGTCAGCCGCTTATCTAATTTTTGTTAGGAGAATATGAGTCATGGTAACTAGTCCTTCAAATAAAAGGTTGTTGCGGTTTTCCCATAACATCCAAATAACTCAAGGACCCAAGTTAGACAATTGTTTTGGCACTCTATGATTTTTCATGATCTTTAGTACATAGTGCATGTTATGGTGAAGAGAATGACCTTCAAAACCGGAGTCATGTGTAGGAATGAAGGACAAGGCCCAAATTTCTTTTGCAAAAGGACAAGTGAATAAAGTATCATTGATCGTTTCACCTGCAAAACTACACAATTGAGATCTATTATCAAACATTCAAGCCTCTGTCACAGAGATTTTATACCACTGGCAGATCTCAATTAGTTTCTTTCCATAGAAAACTCTAATCTTCTGAAGAGCATTTGCCTTCCCTAAGAGATAGGTAATTCCTTGCGTTGAAGGATGGTGGTATGAAGAACGCAGATTAGACGACTCACAGTTCAGAGATGCCAGCCAAAACCCAGATTTAACGGAGTATTGGCCGCTTTTGTTGCACTCAACATGTTTGATAAATATGTGAAAGAGTCTTGGATTCTTCTTGGACTCCCAATCTTTTCATCATTTGATAAGATCTCATTCTAGTCTCCAACCATGGTCCAATTGCCCGATCTATTGGGATAACCATAAAAACAAATTTGTCTATTTTGTATATCATTAAATAATAATAATCTTGTGTAGAGAAGTTTTAAGCATATATATAGGTAGCATATCATTATATAGGTAGTTTTAATAAATTTTTGTTAAATTATAGCATAAATATGTTTTGTGTAACTATTTTCGATTAGTTTTACTACATAATATACAAACATGTACCTCACTTTGGGATCCTTCATATTAATATATTTTTGGGAGCCCCTAAATTTTCTTAATATTCATATATTATAAATATTTTACTGATTTGTATTATACAAATAATCAATTTTTTATCTTTGTATATTTTTTCATTGAATTTGATTATATTTAGTCAGAATTCAGTTATTTGAAAATTATGTTAGATTTATTTCCACCGATTTCTCCTAAAAAATGTTAAATTTAAAATTAATTAAATATTATTTATGATTAGCTATATTAAAAAAAATGGTTTAATTGTTCATTTAACCAAAATTTTCTTTCAAAAGTACCATTTTGCTTTGATTTAATTTTATAAGAAAAGGGCATTTTTAAAAAGAATTTTTTTTTCAAAGGAGCATATTATAAAATTATTTTTATATTGTAAAAATTGAAAAAAAACAAACTTATGCAACCGATAATTTTGTGAAAGAAATTTATCAAAACTACAAAAAAATATTATATATTATAACAAAAAATAATTTTTGTTTTATTTATATATGTAATTTCAAAATAGACTACATGTATATTATAAATATACTGTATATGTTAAATATGGTTTAATTGTTTTAGGCCCTTGTAATCCTAGGCACGACACTAATGATATATAATGTAATTTTGTCACAAAGACGATTATCAGCGTAATAATTTTTTTATATTTTACCTTCACGTAATCTAATGTTCCAACAACATTCACAATTTGACCCAATTTGATGTAATCTGATGTCTCCGCAGTTATTTTTTATGTTTTGGAATGACATGTTAGGTTTCAAAGGAGAAAAATAGTATTAATAGATTTGGGGATTTTAACAGAATCAGTTTTTCTGAAGTTAATCATAATCGTTTTTTCGGGATAATTGGTTTTCACATTTGGTTTTCTCAGCTAAAAGGTTTTTACTATCCAATTTGTTGATTTTTATTTCAACCCAACATATATCCAAAAACAGAATTGGTGGATATAATTGAGACTTTTATAATCCATGGCTTATTTACAACTAACATTTGGAAGGAAGACAAATTTTTCAGATTGAATGGAGAATACAACTAACGATTTAGAAAATCTAAAGGCAAAAACTCAATACAAGTATATAACTAACGATTTGGAAGGAAGACAAATTTATTGGATTTAGAATATAAAATTAACGATTTAGAAAGTTTGGATACAAAGACTAAATACAACTAACGATTTGGAAAGAAGACAAATTTGTAGGATTGAATGGAGGATAGAACTAACGATATAGAAAGTCAGAATGAAAATACTATATACTACCTATGGCTTAGAGAAGTTTTTAACAAAGATAAGACCATCTGCATTAAGGGTTTTTAATAGATTTTTGGGCTTAGGTTCTTAGGAATTTTTAATTTAAAAAATAAAAAATAACCAAATAGTGAAGAAAGGCTCGCCAGGCAGAGACTTTAAGAAACGAATTCGCCACGTGGCGAACCCTGATTGGTTATTTTCATTTTTTAATTTTTTTTTTAAGAACTCCATTAAAGAGTTCACTGATGCAGATGCTCTAATGGGTTGGTTTTCTACTTGTTCGAATGAAATGACTTATAAAGACAGAATTGGTGGATAATATTGAGACTATACCCATGGCTTATATATAGATACAACTAATGATTTAGAAATAAAGTAAATATGTTCGGTTGAAGGTCTCTCTCTCTCT
>JAKUCM010000183.1:0-28103 GCA_023374145.1 Lepidium sativum | reverse complement strand
GGCCATGTGAAATTCGGACAAGGCCTGGTGCAATTCGAACCAGGCCACGTGAAATTTGGACTAGGCCACATGAAATTCGGACCAGGCCGCGTGAAATTCGGGACCAGGCCGCGTGAAATTTGGACAAGGCCACATGAAATTCGGACAAGTTAGTGGGAAATTCGGACATGTCCATGAAATTCGGACAAGGGAGTGACAGTGTCCGAACAGGTAGTGAGTTCGGACAGGGAGTGAGGTGTTTGGACAGGAAGTGAAGTGTTCGAACAGGAAGTGAAGTGTTCGGACAGAGAAGTTGAGTGTTCGGACAGGGAGTGAAGTGTTTGAACTGAGGGAGTGATAGTGGAAAAATGGCTGGGCCGTTCATGCGTTGGTCCGGGACATAAGTGTCTTGCGGGTTGGACTTGATCCAATCTAGGGTGGGCTCGAATTTGGCCCATCCTGGGTGGAGGGTTAGGGTTTTCACCCTAAACCCTATAAATAGAGCTAAAAACCGCCGCAACCCAGAATTTTCACGAAAAACTCTAAGGAAGATCGGAACTCATTGCGAAAGAACTCTAAGACTGATTTTTGTTTAATCGAGCAAGGGAAAGAATGGATCGAGAGCGATCAAAACCGGATCCGAGTAACCTGATTGGAAATCACATCAAGAGGTGTCAGAAAAAGGCTAAGGCAAAGGTGAGTTTTCGGAACCGTTTGAGGTGATTCTAGGTTCGTTTTGGGAAATAGTGGGATTAAGTAATAGAAGGGTTAGGATTGCGTGATTGGTTGGATGAAAGATGAGTGGTTTTCCGTTCATGATGGTTGTTTTGGCTGATCTGGGTGAATCCGGGTAACCAAGGCAGCCATTATCTGATCAGACTCTGAGCATGAATATGCTGGACTCTGGCATGAATAATGCTATTCTTTGACTTGATTGTGTTATTGCTTGATACATTTCTGGTTTGTCCTAGTGGGACGGAATGACCGACTCACTAAGCAAATTCGTTTTCTTACTCAATTTACGTGATTGTAGGTGATTTACCCAAGGATCATGAAAGTGGCTAAGTAGGAGCGAGGCGAGATGGAGGAAGGATGAAATAAGACCTGGGATAAACTAGGTCTGACACATTTAAATTCAAACATTCTTGCAAACTTGTTGTACTAGAACCTCTTGAGTTGGTTTATGCATACATTTTGGGCTTATAAAACTGTCAAAAACTCGAAAACGACTAAGTAAAGAAAGAACCTAAAACTGACTAAGTGTTTCGTTCACCCAAGACCAAACTGAATTGAATCCGGACGTAGGCATCACGAGTTAGGGTTGCCACAAGTTGGTATCAGAGCGTGGTTTGGTTCTAGGATAGTCGGGTTATGCATAAACGGGGTTAGATGAATAGAAATCCATCCTCCTCGCGCCAAGGTCTCGCGGTAAGGTTTATATGTATTTATATGGGTGTGAATTGAACGAAGTTAGTATGAGGGACTAACTTAGTGAATCAGGTCACTGTAGATGGCTAAAAGCAATCAAACCAGAAGGAATGTGGGAAACGAGGCGACTTCCCGAGGTGTGACGGGAAGGTCCGAGGATGAGGATGTCCCAAAGCGTGGACAACCAAAGTGTGGAAAGAAGTGAGCATCCCAACGCGAGTGCTGGTACCGCGAATCCGATTGGGATGAGTGAGGTGTTTGCTCTATTGACCCAAGTCTTGGAAAGACTTCCTACTGTAGTGCCCTCTGTAGCAGTACCACCGCGAGTGATTCTGGTTCCGGTGGAAAACGTGGTCGATGAGACATACTCTGCGGTTACTCCATCATATCTGAAAATGATGGATCACATGCAGAAGTTAGGCACCAAGTTCTTTTCATGAGGTGCCAAGCCCTATCGAGGCAGACGAGTGGCGGAGTAGGCTGGAAAAGAACTTCAACTCTATCTGATGATCGAAAGAGTTTAACAGGGATATCGTGGTCCACTACATGGAAGGGGACGCGTACAATTGGTGGCAAGGCATTTTGGAAAGAATGGATAACCCAAACTGCAGCTTGGAAACGTTCAGTAAGGTGTTTAGGGTAAAATACTTCCCACCGGAAGTGTTTGATCGGCTTTGAGGGAGCCTTTCTGGATCTTTGCCAAGGATCCTTGTCCGTGAGGGAATATGAGACCAAGTTCAACAATCTGAGGCATTATGTGGTTCGCGAGTTGGACGATGAGAAGGTCCAAATTCGTCGCTTCATGCGCGGACTGCGAATTGAGCTCCGAAACGTTTGCCAAGTCCGAAACAACAATTCTGTTGCCGAGTTGGTAGAGAAGGCAGCACAGTTGAAAAGTGGGCTGGAAGAAGCCAAGGTGGCTGGGGAAAGGAAGCGGGTACAGACTGTACCACAGAGTGCAGTCGGGAAGTGTTTCGGGACCCAGGTTCAAGAAGATTGAAGGAAATGGGTCCGCAAAGCCAATTTTTGCCCGCAGTGCGTGCAAGGTCTGCGGGAAGGAGCATTCTGGTACATGCAGATTTGCTTCGGGTGCATGCTTCCGATGTGGTAGCACAGAGCATAGGATTCAGGACTGCCAAAAGAGGACCGAAGGGGAAAGGATAGTCCGAGCTAGTGATGCAAGGGGTGTGCTACAACTGCGGTGAAGTAGGGCACATCAGACCGCATTGGCCGAAGTTGGAGCAGTCTTCAGGAAAACGGGCAAGTGAAGCACTGCAACCTCCGCCAAAGAGGCAAGCATTGGTGGCCGAGGGCTTATTCGATGGTTGCGGATCCAGCAGATTAGAACACTGCACGCCCAATAACTGGAACTGTGAAAATGTGTGGTGCGGGCAACCCATGTACTATTTGATTCGGGGGCAACACACTGTTTTGTGCACCCAAGAATGATAGGTACTGAAAGATTCCAGAACGAACCCGGGGAAGGTAAAGGACTAGTCCGAGCCGCTGGAGGGCAAGTGATGGACATTTTGGATAGGTGTCCGGAATGTCCCAGTGTTCATAGAGGGAGTGAGCATGCCAGTTGATCTGGTGATCTTCCAAGTGAAGTCTTATGACGTGATCTTGGGAATGAATTGCCTTAGAAGGAACAATGCACACTTAGATTGCCATCGCGGTCGGGTGAAAGTTTAAAAATGGTGGGAATCAGCTGGTGTTTTAGGGAATCCGACCCACCTCGGCGAATTTGATCATTTCGGCTATCCAAGCAGAACAGATGGTCTCGAACAAGGATGTGAAGCATACCTAGCTACGATCACATCTGCCGAGACAGAAACGAACACAGAACTTAAGGACATTTCGATGGTGAATGAGTTCGAGGATTTGTTCGCGGCAGTTAAGGGTTTACCACCATCCTTATCTGATCCTTTCACGATCGAGTTGGAACCCGGGATGGCCCCAATCTATAAGACACCTTATCGGATGGCGCCGGCAGAGATGGCCGAGTTAAAGAGGCAGCTTAGTGAATTGACGGATAAGGGATTCATTCGCCCAAGTAGTTCACCTTGGTGCACACCAGTGCTCTTCGTCAAGAAGAAAGATGGCACTTTCATGTTGTGCATAGATTATCGTGGGCTGAACCGAGTAACGGTAAAGAACAGCTTACCCTCTTCCACGGATAGACGAGTTGTTGGACCAACTCAGAGGTGTTACCTGGTTCTCAAAGATCGATTTGGCTTCGGGTTACCATCAGATCCCAATCGTGAAGCCTGACGTTCGGAAAAATAGCCTTCTGAACAAAGTACAGACACTTTGAGTTCGTGGTCATGCCTTTCGGGCTTACCAATGCTCCGGCAGCCTTCATGAAATTGATGAACGATGTGTTCCGAGGAATTCTTGGATGAATTCGTGATTATCTTCATAGATGACATTCTGGTGTACTCTAAATCACCAGAAGAGCATCAAGGTCACCTAAGGACGGTTTTGGGGAAGCTAAGGGAACACAAGTTGTTCGGAAAGCTGAGTAATTGCATCTTTTGGAAAAGGGAAATTGGATTTGGGTCTCGGATAAGGGAGTGTCCATGGACCCGGAAAAGATCAAGGCAATTTCAGAATGGCCTAGACCCTTGAACGCATCCGAGGTAAGGAGTTTCCTTGGATTAGCTGGCATTACCGACGTTTTGTTAAAGGCTTTTGCGAGCATGGCGCAGCCTATGACCCATCTTTGGGAAGGATGTCCCTTTCAATTGGACTAAGGAGTGTGAAGGGAGTTTCTCAAACCTAAGGACATGCTAACGAGTACTCCAGTTCTGACCTTGCCAGAACCGAGTGAGCCTTATGTGGTGTATACGGACGCATCACGAATGGGTTTGGGTTGCGTACTGATGCAGCATGGGAAGGTGATTGCTTATGCATCACGACAGTTAGGGAAGCATGAAGTAAATTACCCCTCTCATGACTTGGAACTGGCTGTTGTGGTTTTTTCCTTGAAGATATGGCGATCCTACCTTTATGGTGGGAAGGTCAAAGTGTTCACGGATCATAAGAGTTTGAAGTACATCTTCACTCAACCAGACCTGAACCTAAGGCAAAGACGATGGTATGAAACTGATCGCGGACTATGACCTGGACATAGAATACCATCCAGGTAAGGAAAACTTAGTTGTGGAGTGCACTAAGTAGGGAAAAGAGTGGACGTGGACTCAGAAAAATAGATGGAAGGGCTGATTAGCATGGTTGGGATGTTGAAGGTCTAGCAGCCTTAACGATTGAAGAGGAACCTTTCGGCTTAGGTGTAGCGGACCAAGCTGATTTGTTAAGTCGGGTACAGACTGCCGAAGAAAATGATGAAAATCTGAACAAGGTAGCAAAAAACGATAATACCGAGTACCAGACTTCGAATAATGGGACGATCTGGTTCATGGCCGAGTGTGTGTTCCAAACGACCAGGGATTCCGGGAAGAAATCCTTAAGGAGGCACATCACTCTAAGTTGGTTATCCATCCTGAATCGACCAAGTTGTACCGAGATCTAAAAAGGTACTATCATTGCCAGGAATGAAACGGGACGTGGCTAAGTGGGTTTCAGAATGCCCTACTTGCCAATTGGTGAAGGCAGAACACCATGTTCTCAGTAGGTTACTAAAGCCTACCGATCCCGCAATGGAAATGGGACATGATCACAATGGACTTTATAACAGGACTGTCCATTTGTGATAAAAGGGATGCGATATGGGTAATAATGGATCGACTAACCAAGTTGGCTCACTTCATTGCGGTCAATAGGACGGATTGGGCCTAAAAAGTTGGCCAAAATCTATGTAAGGGAGATTGTTCGGTTGCATAGTGCACCAGCAAGCATAGTGTCTGATCGGGATGCCAAGTTCTGCTCAGCGTTTTGGAAAGCGCTTCAGGCTAGGTTAAGGACTAGAGTCCATACAAGTACGGCTTATCATCCGCACACAGACGGTCATTCAGAACGTACCATCCAAACACTTGAGGACTTGTTGCGGGCAAGTGTGTTGGATTGGGGAGGTAAGTGGGATGAGCACTTACCTTTGGCCGAGTTCGCGTATAACAACAGTTATCACACAAGTATTGGGATGTCTCCGTATGAGGCACTGTACAGACGACCGTGTCGAACCCCTTTGTGTTGCACTCAGGTGGGGGAGCGAAGCATATGTGGGCGAGATTTCATAGAGGACACAACAGAAAAGTTGAAAATGGTCAAGCTCAACATGAAACAAGCCCAAGATAGACAAAAGAGCTATGCGGATAAGAGAAGGAAGGAACTTGAGTTCACAGTTGGTGACTTGGTCTACCTTAAGATGGTCACATATAAGGGTAAGGAACGTTCGACCCGATCAGCTAAGTTAACTCCAAGGTATATGGGGCCTTATGAGATTCTGGAAAAGATTGGGAAAGTAGCCTATAGTTAGCACTGCCTATGGAACTGGATTTGTTTCACAACGTTTTCCATGTTTCGATGCTGAAGAAGTGCTTAGGCAATGGGGAATGAGTTGTGGTTGAACCTCCAAGGAACCTAAGGGAAAATATGATTGTTGAAGAAGTTCCAGTCCGGATCCTAGATAAGAAGGTCAAGGCAGACCGAAGGAAGAAAACCAGAATGGTACAAGTCGAATGGGATTGCGATGGGGAAATTGAGGTCACGTGGGAACCAGAAGTCAGAATGAAGGAAAATTTCCCTAAGTTATATGAGAAGCAAAAGGCTGGACCATCCCAAGTCTAGATTCGAGAACGAATCCTTTGAAGTGGGGGAAACTTGTAACACCCGCGTTCCGCGGACCCTTCGGGTGATTCCAGATGGGTTCGAGGGACAAAGGAAGCTGTGTGGGAAAATAAGGGAAAGATGGGGGGTTTTGGTCGGACAAGGCCAAGTGCCATTCGTACAAGGGCAAGTGTCATTCGGACAAATCCATGTGCCATTCGGACAAGGCCATAAGCAACTCGGACAAGGCCAAGTGAAATTCGGACAAGGCCTGGTGCAATTCGGACCAGGCCACGTGAAATTTGGACTAAGCCACATGAAATTCGGACCAGTCCGCGTGAAATTCGGACCAGGCCGCGTGAAATTTGGACAAGGCCACATGAAATTCGGACAAGGTAGTGGGAAATTCCGACATGTCTATGAAATTCGGACAAGGGAGTGACAGTGTCCGAACAGGTAGTGAGTTCGGACAGGGAGTGAGGTGTTTGGACAGGAAGTGAAGTGTTCGAACAGGAAGTGAAGTGTTCGGACAGAGAAGTTGAGTGTTCGGACAGGGAGTGAAGTGTTTGAACTGAGGGAGTGATAGTGGAAAATGGCTGGGCCGTTCATGCGTTGGTCCGGGACATAAGTGTCCTGCGGGTTGGACTTGATCCAATCTAGGTGGGCTCGAATTTGGCCCATCCTGGGCGGAGGGTTAGGGGTTTCACCCTAAACCCTATAAATAGAGCTAAAAACCGCCGCAACCCAGAAATTTCACGAAAAACTCTAAGGAAGATCGGAACTCATTGCGAAAGAACTCTAAGACTGATTTTTGTTTAATCGAGCAAGGGAAAGAATGGATCGAGAGCGATCAAAACCGGATCCGAGTAACCTGATTGGAAATCACATCAAGAGGTGTCAGAAAAAGGCTAAGGTAAAGGTGAGTTTTCGGGACCGTTGAGGTGATTCTAGGTTCGTTTTGGGAAATAGTGGGATTAAGTCATAGAAGGGTTAGGATTGCGTGATTGGTTGGATGAAAGATGAGTGTTTTCCGTTCATGATGGTTGTTTTGGCTGATCCGGGTGAATCCGGGTAGCCAAGGCAGCATATCTGATCGGACTCTGAGCATGAATATGCTGGACTCTGGGCATGAATAATGCTATTCTTTGACTTGATTGTGTTGTTGCTTGATACATTTCTGGTTTGTCTTAGTGGGACGGAATGACCGACTCACTAAGCAAATTCGTTTTCTTACTCAATTTACGTGATTGTAGGTGATTTACCCAAGGATCATGAAAGTGGCTAAGTAGGAGCGAGGCGAGATGGAGGAAGGATGGAATAAGACTGGGATAAACTAGGTCTGACACATTTAAATTGAAACATTCTTGCAAACTTGTTGTACTAGAACCTCTTGAGTTGGTTTATGCATACATTTTGGGCTTATAAAACTGTCAAAAACTCGAAAACGACTAAGTAAAGAAAGAACCTAAAACTGACTAAGTGTTTGGTCCGCCCAAGACCAAACTGAATTGAATCCGGACGTAGACATCACGAGTTAGGGTGCCACACATCTCCTCTTATTCCAAAATAGAGTCCAACTCCGATTGTATCAAAGTTTTCTTCTCAATCAAAGAGGTAATCGGTACAGAGTTAATAAGCGATTGTATCCACAATATCTTGAAGTAATCGTTCTTTCCGTCGGTGAATATAACAAAAAACTTCACTGTTACACTTTTTAAGAGTATTTTCCAATCTCTGCAAGGCCACTAGAGTCGATATACCTCGATTCCAAGACAAAGCCATAATATTTTTAAAACAATTATAAGACATCCAAGACGCTTTAATGTGGAATGGCCTTTTTCATGGATCACGAGCCACCTCTGGACAAGACTAAACGAGCAGAGGAGTGTGATCCGTAGAGAGTAAAGGTAAGTGTGAAACAGTCACCTTTGGCCACTTAAGACGCAGTTGCGGACAACATAAAACCCTGTCAAGACGTTCCAAAATGAAATTTTCCTCTGATCTTCCACGTTTCCACGTAAAGCGATTTCATCTTAATCCCATACCAATCAGTGATACATCGCTAATCCAATTACCAAAATCCAAAGATCATGAGACAATCTCCTATTGCCTCCAGATCGCTCATTTTGTCGGACAATAGAGTTAAAATCACCACTTATTAGAAGTGGTTCAGTAATCCGACTAATAACTATATGCAACTCCGGCCATAAAGAACTTTGTATACTCGCAATGGGAGCTGCATATACCGCAAAAAGGTAAGTAACATCACCACCAAATGTACCACGTGCATGACTAAAATTGGTCCGAATAGGCTATAATATCCACTAGACCAATATCTCCATAACAACCAAAGGCCACCAATTTAACCAACTGCATCAACACAGAGAGATTTGTCAAAACCCAAATTCGGATAGATACTCCTTACTCTATCACCACCAACATGAATTTTAAATATAGCTAAAACATCCACTTTATGTTTCTTAAGTATATAATGTAATTATCTTCGGAAGTTGGGTTTATTTGTCCCCCGGCAATTCCAAAAGATGCAATTCAGGATCATAAAATAATAACGTAAGGGAACTCATGGGCAATAACATCCTGCATTCATTAAGTCTCCATCCTCTGTTTGCGGCTTGTCTGACACGGTAACATTCGACAAAGACAAAGCATTACTCTCAGAAGTAGTATCTCAAGAAGTTGGCAACTGAGGAGGCAACGACGAAAGTTCCACTGGAACTAGGTTCATAGAATCCGAATTAACGACTGCATTCGTAGGTGAAATATTTTGATTTATAATTGGAGTTGTATTCTGAATACCATCCGAGCAATAAAGTTTTCATCTTAGCATGCACTTTCCGGATGGGGAAAGCACGGGTTCAACTTTGGTTATACCAAGAATTAGTTTTTTAGTTGGACATGCCAATAGTTTCTTCACTTTCTTCTTAACAACCAAGGACTATTTAGCAACTATAATTTTACTCGAGAACTGCACTACATTCAACTTTAAGGTAGGGAGAGACGGATCCTTCGCAAGATGTCCAGGTGTAGCAACATGCCCTTGAGGCTTTTTCGCTTGAGCGAAAATAACATGAACATTCTCCTTCCACTACAAGAAAACATGGGCGAATCTGACGCCTATAGCTGTCAGAAGTGATAGGAAGAAGGGAATTTCCGACCAACGTTGACAGAATTATAGACGTCGGTTTAAGAAGGTCGGAAAAGAGATAGTGCTCAGTCCTTGTCGGAATTTTTCGACACCAATACATTGTCGGAAAAGCCCGTCAGAGGTCGAAGGAAACCTGCCGTCGGTGGATGTCGGAATTCTGCTGTCGTGGAAGGTTGGAAAAGCTCTGTCGGTGGCTGTTGGAAAATCTCCATCGGTGGTTGTCGGAAACTGTTCGTCGGTGGTGATCGGAAAATGTCTGTCGGTGGTGGTTGGAATTTTCCGACCACTTCCTTCGACCCCCGTTATACAATAAATATTATAATTAAATTATTATTATAATAATTTGTAAATAATTTATGATTATTAAATTATTATAATAAATATTATAATTAAATTTTTATGAATAAATTTATTTGAATTATAAAATAATTAAATTATTATTAAAAGGAAAATATTTATTAAATTATTTTTCTTAAACATATTCTTAATTTAGTTACGTGACGCTGTGAAAGTCATAAAACTCTTTCGAAATTTAGCGAATTCGAGCATCTTACGCTCAAATTCCCGTAATTTGGCGTTGTTCTCTTCAGCCTGGCGCTCCATCTCCTCTTGTTTGAGTCGCATCTGGTTGAACTGCTCCCGTTCTGACGGCGTCAAGGAACTTTGTGTCAGACGAGCTGGCACGCGAGTGCTGTTCCAGTTGATGGAATTTCTCGATGCCACTTTCTTGGTGTCGTCGTGTTCCCAATAAACGACAAACTGTTGGAAAAGTTCAGGTCTGCACCGAGGATGTTGTTGTTTGCCCGCCTTCCATGCCTGCTTCCACTCATGAATGTTGTTTTTGTATGAGGCACAATACTGCTTATCAAACTAAACTCTGACCCGAGGAGTTAACTCGACGTCCCAGTTAAAATCTTGCTGAACAAAAATAATTAATTTGCACTACTATAATATAAGTATTTGTAATATAGAAATTTGTAATTAAACTTTGAATTTAGGAAAACATTACCGTAAAATATTTGAACCAACTCTCCTGGAGTTCCCGGGGAAAACCATTGTACCTTGGATAGGCTTGGGGAAGCTGATGCTGAATCATTTTTAGAATAGACTTTTTGGTCCTTTTTTCATAGCGAAACCTGAAAAAGTAAATGGTAAGTATAAATCTGTATAATAATTTAATAAAAATAAATGTAAGACAATATTTATTTTGGAGGACAAAATTACGTTCCAAGAACCACCGTTCGGATCGATAAACGGAATGTGACGACGACCTTCTGCAGTGAGGAGTTGCTCAATCGTCAGGTGGGCCACAGAGCTTTGTGGTTGGGAATCCGGAGCTGATTCCTGGACAGGACTTGGACTCTGTGTCTGGTCCGAGTCAACTACACCACGTAAGTGTCTCTGAAAGTCACTGTAACTAGACTTGTAAAAAATAATATACAAACGTCAAATGTTTAATAATTAATTGACATTAGTAAATGAAACCGGACCGTTAGGTAAAAATTTTAATTGGTAGTAAATACTTATAAGTATCAAAAATATATAAACAGTACCAATTTTGTTTTTATTTAAAAAAGTCTTCGTAGTAAGTATCATAATACTGTATTTTTTTGTATAAATATAGTATCATGTATTTAGAAGATTTATATTTTCAAGTAAATGTTTTTAATAGTAAAATTTAGAAGAAAAAAAGAATGAAAAAAAAAATTTGTTGGCTAATTTCGCGATGACGGTTCGTGACCATCACGAACACGAAATCATCATATTCGAAATCAAACATGATAACAACATGAAATCAAACATGATAACAAGCATGCTTGTTAATCAAAGTCAAAATCGTGTCTACAAAATGCAAAATCAAAGCAAAATTGATGTTTCTAAAACGCGAAATCATCATATTCAACCCCGAACTTCTCCAAATGCAATGCCCAAATCATGAAAATCACAAGCACATAAACCCTAAATCACAGAATTCACACATCCTAACTACCAATTTGTGCTTCTAACTGGTAACCCAAACCCATATAAGCATATCACGAAATCAAGTTCATAGATTTGAGAAACAATTTCAAAATTGTATAAGGAAAGTAATGGAAACTTACATGTGTTTTGTAATATGGAAGAAACGGCGGGTTTCCGGTCACGGAATCAGCTTGAGAAGTGGGTCGTGGTGGCTGTAAGTGGTGGTAATGGCGGAGGAAAACGAAAGAGATGAAGATGATGTTATTATGTCGGAGACGGTCGGAGGTGGTCGGAAACCGTCGGACCGCATGGCAAGTAAATTGAGCCCCGGTATTCGTGAAAAATAGCTGTTCGCGCCTATTTCCCCCCTCTTTCTTGTAGGCGTTGGTCAAAAATAGCTGTCCAACCGGAACCGACCGTCCAACGTATAAGTACATTTTTACTATTTCATTTTTATTTGTAATTGTTTTTATATTATAAAGTTTTAACTTTGTAATAGTTTTTCAATACTTACATTTAGATTCCATAATTATTGTAGCTTTATATAAGCTTATATAAAATATTAATAATACTTATTAATAATACTTTTTAAAATACTTATTCATAATACTTTTTAAAATACTTAACGTCCTCATAATAAAAATTTTAAAACAAAAAGTTATTCAGAAGTTGAATCGAAGTCGTTAGACGCGGGTGACTCTCTACCAAACTCTCCAATATAGTCATCAGAGTTATCATGGACTGTAATATCAGCGTGTACTGTGACATCTGCACAAAGATCGATACCAAGTTCAATATCAAGTGGTCCAAGTATCCCCTGTGTTGCTTGCTGCATAGGATCATGTTCTGCAGGTCCATTCAGTCTTCCCGTGGGTTGATGGCAGCTACTGTAATCCAACTGTTACGTCTGTTTGAAACTTATGGGTATGTTAGGTAGCAAACCTGGTCCGCTTGTATCGCAAGTATGAAAGGATCATATTTCGGGAGGTTATGTCGAGAATTAACAAACGTCACCCCTAACTCATCGATGCGTACACCAGTGCCTACGGTCAGGTCGTACCACTCACAATTGAAAATTATGCATTTCAAACTCATCAGTCTTGGGTAGCTTACCTCTAATATCTCTCGTAGCACCCCATAGTAAATTGTGTCACCAGACTTTGAAGAAACACCATAATCAGAAAAGGGTCTTTTCATCCCCTCACGGAGAATTTTGAAAGCATAACCTCGTGTGCAGTACATTGGATAAGAATTCTCAACTGACACTGGACCCATCACAAACTCTTGTACCCATGTCGGAAATTGTTGTCCAAGCGAAGAACACTTTGTAACCTACATTCAAATATCGTGTAAAATACATTAATTACAAAATTTTAAAAGTGTTAACTCTCTCAAAACCAATTCAGAACTACTTACGTAAAATTTTAACCAATCGGTAAACTCGCTATCTTTGATACCGTATATATCTTCCTCAGATAGGCTGGGATAAGCTGCTCGTAACTGAGCCATGTATACCCTATACTTAATTCTGCTAACTTAATTATATGATCCACATAAACACGAATGATGTATTGCAATATAGATACTATTGAAAACATACCGCTCTAGTTCCTCGAGTTCACCACAGTTATTTGCAATATACATATGCATATGTTTGATCTCTGCAGTACTTAGTTTTCTCTGTTTAGCTTTTCCGCTCAACCTACCCACCTGACAAAATGTATCGGGCGCATACGCTGGGTAAACTGGGTGTTGACCTCCGTCATCATGTCTAGGTGGTCGGCGCAGCTTGGTCTTAACATTTGGATGAAAGTACATTGCACAGAAATTTGCGGTTTCTTCATTCAAGCATTGTGCAACTATGGTACCCTCGACTCTGCTCATGTTTTTGACTTTCTTTTTTAAGTGAAATATATATCGTTCAAACGGATACATCCATCTATAATGAACAGGACCTCCTAGCTCTGTAATGTAAATTATTGGCTTATCAAGTTAAATAGAAATTACTTAAAGACGCAATGGCAATATACTAAACTGCTTCTCGTGGTAGATGGATCTGAAGATGCTCCATAACATCAAAGAACGATGGAGGAAATATCTTTTCCAGGTTACACAAAATTACATGAATTTTCTTATCAAGTTCTTAATCATGTTGTCAGTTAGAGTCCGTGAACACAAGTCACAAAAAAATGCCCCTAGTCCTACGAATATTATAAACTGATAATCAGTTTCAAATACGTACACCCCAATTACATGGAACTTAGTTGAAAACTTTACCTGCTATTGCCTCGTTCACAGTGCGTGGTAGCAAATACGCAAATGAAAAAGGAAATAATCGTTGCATAACCACATGGCAATCATGACTTTTCATCCCAATAAAATTTCCCTCCAAGTTGTCAACACAGTTGCGCAAATTCGATGCGTAGCCATTGGGGAATTTCACATTTTGTATTATCCAATCAAAAAAACACCCCCCTATTATAATGATCATGGTAAATTAAAAAAATATAAATTAAGTACTTATATTACTGAAAACATAAAAACCTTTTTTGCAGCATCCAAACGGAATATCGGAATAGGTCCAACTTTATTGTTCCCTCGTAAATGAAGTGCTCTTCTATCACAAATTTCTGGTAAGTCTAATCTAGATTTTCATATTATCCTTCGTTTTCCCCTACACATTCATAATAGTATTGATTGTATTCTCAAACACATTATTTTCAATGTGCATAACGTCTAGACAATGTCTTAGTTTGTGTGTTTTCCAATACGGCAAATCCCAGAATATACTCTTCTTGTGCCAATTGTGGTACTCTCCAACACCGTCAACTGGACAGTGGCCATTCCCACCACATTCCTTAGTTGTTTCCGCACCAAAATCTTGAACTTGGTTTAATATTGTACGACCATCAGGTTTCTGGAGGTGGGCCCGTACATCACTTTCTTATTTCTAGTAAACAATGTAGTGCTTTTCCTATATGGGTGATCCATTTGAAGGAAAACGACTGTGAAAATCAAAACCAAGAAGTTTTTCTTCCGTGTTTCAATTGGAATGCTTCTGTACTGTCTTGACACGTTGGACATGACAATCTTCCATATGTCGTCCACTCCAGACAACATCCCGCATGCAGGGAAGTCACTAATCGTCCACATTAGTACAACTTTCATCATAAAATTCATCCCACATGACACATCAAACACTTCGACACCACTCCCCCACAATTGATTCAACTCATAAATTAGTGGCTGCAAGAACACATCAATTGATATTCTTGAATGATCAGGCCCGCTGGTACCCGACAACTGTCAAGTATAAGAATTCTGACTTCATACAAAGTGATGGCGGCAAATTGTATGGTGTAACAATTACCGGCCAAACAGAATATTGTAGGCCGTGTTTCCCGGAACGGACTGAACCCATCTGTACATAAGCCAAGATACACATTTCTGCTTTATGCTGCAAAAATCTGGATATAAACAGAATTAAAATGTTTCCATGCCTTCACATCTGAAGGGTGGTGCAATCTCTCCTTGGGAATTGTGTTCTGCATGCCATCTCATTGGCAGCAGCAGTACACTCTGACTGATATAACCTTTTTAACCCTATCTCCTAGTGGCAAATGCCACATCCGCTTGTACAGGACACGATTTCTACCACCAGTTTCCTGAAACCGAGGTTTACGACAAAATTGACAATGCACCATATCTGAATCTTTTCTCCAGTAAATCATACAATTATTAATACAGACATCTATCATCTCGTACGGTAACCCAAGTCCGGCTACCAATTTCTGAACCTCGGTGTAAGAACTTGGGGCGATATTATCTTTTGGTAGAGTCCTGCTAAACAAATTAGT
Source organism: Lepidium sativum (assembly GCA_023374145.1). NCBI lineage: Eukaryota > Viridiplantae > Streptophyta > Magnoliopsida > Brassicales > Brassicaceae > Lepidium > Lepidium sativum. Next base: position 12,986 of record JAKUCM010000183.1, on the reverse strand, counting down.
TATTGCCTCAACACATGAATCTGCTAAATTGTAATCTGTCTTGATGTTCATCAAGTCTGTTGCAGTCGATAATGGTGATATGCCATCCTCACACCCACCGTACAGCGGCTTTTTCGCTGCATCCAACATATTATAAAAACTATGTGCTTCAGTATTTGGTTCTTCCCCTCTATTTGTTCTCACCTCAAAATCAGGAATATTATCTCTGAATGCATCGTTCACCATCTGAATTGAACCAAACGTTTTCGGAATCAACTATCAATTCCACCCCCGCATCCCCCTCAAAACATTCAGTGGAATTTTTTACATTACCAACATCTTCATGCATAGTTCCACCTCTACCAAAACCACCATCTATATTTGCACTAGTACTTGCAAAATTAACCATAGATGGGTTCTCTCCATGCGAGTACCATACTTTATACCCAGGCATAAAACCTCTACTATATAGATGCAGCCATACTTGTTTTACTGAAATAAATCTCATATTCTTACATTTAGGACAAGGGCAGTACATCTTACCAGTTTGACGAGTTATGCTTTGATTTCCGGCAAACTCCATAAATTGTTTCATCCCTTCTGCATACGCTTCAGTAAGTAACTCCGTCTCCGGATCGTTTCTATCTTCATCCATCCAAGCCCCAAAATTGATATTTGACATTATGTTTGGTAATTTATGCAAAAACGATGGTGTAGAGGAAAGAGGATCGTTTGAGATAAATATAGTACTTAATACTTACCGTTTTCGACAAGTACTAATGCACATACCTACTTTCGGTTATAATTGAAAACGATACATGTGGAACGTTTTGTACTGGTAACGTCGGTAACGGTCGGAAACAACTAGCGGTCGGTGTTGGTCGGAAAACTTCCGACAGAAACCTACGACTGTCGTCGATAGCGGTCGGTACTACAAAGTGGTCGGTAGTGGTCGGAAATTACCGACCACTACTGACGGTTTCTCGAAGTTTGTTTTACGTGTTGCTTTTGGTCGGTTATGGTGTCGGAAAAATCCGACCCAACACCTATCGTCGGAAACTCGGTCAAATTTCAGCATGTTTTCTTGTACTGTTCCCGGATGGGACAATATAACTCGTAGCCTTTTCAACACGTCCACGTGAAAGCCCAATATTCAAACAGTTAAAAATGTATGATAGCGAAACATTCGACTGAGATTTACAATAACAATATTTACCTTCACAATAACAATATTTACCTTCGTACTTGTAGAACACGTTTGAGTACGATGTCCGTAAATATTACACCACAAAAAAAATAATGATCCAAACCCTCATACTCAACAAAAAATCAATCCCCTTTTATTGAACTAGTACCCTTCAAAAATTTCTTCAAATCTATTTCCACACACACCCTCGCTACCATTTATATTCATAAGAACTTTCCTACGATAAAGATATAGCGAAATCTGTAAAATTCGAACCCACACTGGTGTCGTAACGATATCATCCACTAAAGAATCAAAATTGGTAGATCATTCTTGGACTAGAAGGTAACTCCCAAGCATATGTCATAGAAAACCCGAAAAGATTACCGCGAATTCCTCTACACTCTCAAAACACAGCATAAAGAAATGTCTCGGGAGGTCCAAGACATGTATAACCCCTTAGGTTTCCACAATTCCTCTAATTTCCTAGTCAAAGTCGCCACTGGAACAATTCTCCCTAAACTTTCAAAACAATGCATTCTTCCAAAGACCATACATAACGTCAATGATTTCCCTGTCCACGGTAATCTCAGGTTCTCCTTCAGTCCCTTTTGGATACTCAGCCCGCATATGAGCATCAATGAAACCCTCATCAATTGAGAACTCAGCGATTTGAGCTCCTCCACAATTTGTACATGTGACCTTAGCAATCCACGACACCGTCTTATTAGGCGGATCCGGTGGCCATTCCCTCTTGACGGCGTCGGCCATAGCAGTGTCTTCTACGTTCGCAGCCGAAATCCTGGTGTCGCATATTTCGCTCATATCACCACAACATTAAGTGTGTTGAATACATTGAAATTAAGCCATAATAAATGTAGCCTTTTATTAAAACAAATTAATTCTTGAACTTTCTATATGGGGGCTTAAAACTTGCATTAGACCCATGATGATGTGATCCACAAATATCCAATTACAGGCTCTAATGCAAGTTTAACCTTATTGTAAATTGATAATGGAGTTTTTACTTATACATCATTCTCTTTAGGTTTAAGAGATTTTTCCTCAAATCTAGCAGTTTTTCATCTCAATAAATGGCGAAAGATCTCTCACATTGAATGTTGCTGAAACACCATAGTCACTTAGAAGTTCAATTTTATAAGCATTTGGGTTGAGGATTTATTCCCTCCCCCTCCCCTGTAACCATCATATAACACAAAAACCACACTCAACTTTACCCTCTTTGAAAATTCTCCTTACTTTTAACTTCTCAATGAATTTTCCCCTTCATCTAAACTTCTCTATCAATCCCCCATTGGTACAGTAATACAGAATTAAGCAGGTTTAAGTAAACCGTAATTGCTTTATTAGCCAACAGTAAACCATAATTAAACCAATAAGCTTGTCTCTTATGGGGTTGCACTTTAGTTTTTCTCTTATGCACATGGTCTTTGAAAACAATATAACATTTTCATTCAAACATAATCGACATACGACCATTCTAAACACAATAATCTCAACATGATTCAAGTTAAGCAAAGGTCTTAGATATTACCAAAGACATCTCAGACACCAACAATTACTCTAACATTTTCATGACTCCTATAATTATCAAACTACCTGAAACCAATGCACATACAACAATTTTTCCATCATACACTTGGATTCAACAAGTAAATTGTCGAATCTATCCACTAATTCACTCTGAAATTTCAATTGTAGATGCTCAATCAATGTTTGTTGCTTCCCCAGATTCATACTTTCGATCTCCAATACCTTCTTGTCAAGCCTCTCTATCTCATCCACGAGAGCTTCATCTACCCACTGGAAAATGTGATCACCGCCTCGAAGATATGATTTAAGACAAGACATTAATAAGATATAATAGTGTTTACTCAAAAAAATTATTCAAACAAGTTAAGCATATACATTCCATGATGTAGCATAAGAGCAACGATAATACCCTCGACCGACATTGTTTGAGGATTTCGAAATCTTCCACACTACTGCAGCATCACACTAACATTTCTTTGGAATCCCAGTCATGAACCGACCTCTGCCACTTACATTTAAAATCAATCTCGTGTGACTCGAAAAAGCTATAGCAAACTAACTCCAGAACGAGAGAAACCTCTATATTTTCTCCTCGATTGAATTTTGCAATTTTGGGACAAAAAATAGAAATTAGGGTTCTTGAACCTCAGATGTGGGGTTATTTTGCGGGTGTGGGTTATCCGGTTTTTGGTTCATGGTGATATAGTCTCAGTTAAGAAGAATTCAAGTCAGTTTTTAGTCTGGGGGGAAATTGATAGAAAAGTTTAGATGATGGGGGAATTGGACTAAGTTCATGTCAAAAAGAGGTATAAATATGCCTTTTAGCCCAAATACTCATTTTTATCTCGTTTTTATTCCTCTTTTGGTAAAGTACACTTAGAAAAACTCTCTCTTATCCCTCTTGTAATCATATTTGGGTTCTTGGATCTTTCTTTATATTTTATGCAATCTAATTTTTGTTTTATCCTTGTTCTCCTCTCTATGATCTCTTTAGTTATGTTGTTTATTATATTTTATGGGTTAGATGTGTTTATCAAAGCATCTCAAATCTCATAATCTAAGAATCTAGAATATGGATCAAAGCATAACACCTTGAGAGAACATCCACTACAACATTCATTTTTACAACTTTGTACTTTGAGATCAATGAGAAAGATTGCAGAAAATTCACCCACGTAGCATGTCTATTATTAACAAACTGTCCATGCCGCAAGTAATGTTCCCAATGATCAAGATCCCTCACAATCACATCAAAATCATTGGGTAGTTATTCTTAGGTCACATGAGTTTCTCAATAAAATATGCAATAGGACGTTGTTCTTGGACAAGAACAGTCCCAATAACCAAGCCACTAGCATCACACTCCACCTCAAACACCTTAGAAAAATTTTGAAGTGTTAAAATAGGGATTTCACATAGGTTTTGCTTCACCAGTTCAACTGCCTTTTGTGAAACAATACTCCACTCAAACTTATCCTTCTTCAAACACATAGTTATTGGAGTCATGATTATTGGAGTCATGATGGTCTTTAATTGTGCACAAAACGTCTATATAAAGATACAAGTCTACAAAAGCTTCTTACATCAAATTGTATTGCTAGAAATGACCAAGTCTTAATTGCGTCCACCTTGCTTTCATTGACTAAAACTCCAGATTTGTCTGCATTTTAGCATATTTAAGGGGCATTATTTAACATGTTTTGCATTCATACTTGCAGTATTATCATTGTTTTAGGTCCTTTTATGCCTAATTTGTATATTTAGTATTGGACATTGCATACATTGCATAAAGGCGGATTTCATGCACTTTAAGAGCTTATTATGGAGTATTTTGGACTACAAGAAGACCTATGGGTGAATCGATTGGCCTAAAGTTGAAGTTCAGGATGTGATCTAGAAAATTTGGCATATCTCCATGACACTCGACCATCACCCTGGTCGAGTGGATTTTCGCACCAGAATGTTGACTTTTTGTCATAGTTGACTTTTTTGGGCTTTTTGTAAAAGGGCCTATAAATACCCCCTTAATGTAATTAAGCAAACCCTAGAACGTTTAGCCTCTTTTTAAGCAAAAAAGACTTTTCTCCTTTTTCGTTTGTAATTTCATTTTCTTTGAATCTTAGATCCTTGTTGATCTTTTGATTATTCAATTTTCTGCCTTTAATCATTGTTATTCATCTCTGTTTGATATTTCTGATGATGTTAATGGTTTATGGTTCTGGGTTTATGTTCTCCATCATGAATTAGGAGTAGATTAATTAGGGTTCTTGAGGAGATGGTGAGATTAGGGTATATCTAGGGTATTCCAGGCTTGTTTAGGGTTGATTAGGCTTAGATTTCTTCAATTTAAGTGTCCTTACTACTTATTTCTTTCTGATCAATTGAAATCTGATGGTTTGGTGTTTCCCACCCAAAAGGTGTTTGTGATAATGCTTGAATGAACTTAGGTTGAGATACTTCTCCTATCTCAATGGGTTGACTATCTAGGGCGTTATTAGGCTCTGTTAGGTTCATGGTGCAGAACAGTAAAATTCATGGTTTGCCATCTGCGGATCCGCTGGATCATCTTGATGAGTTTGAGAGATTAACCAGTCTCACTAAGATTAATGGGGTCAGTGAGGATGCTCTGAAATTGTAGTTGTTTCCATTCTCTCTTGGAGACAAGACTCATCTGTGGGAAAAACACTTGCCTCAAGTGTCTATTACATCTTGGGATGCTTGTAAACAAGCCATTCTCGGTAACTTCTTCTCCAACTCCGGAGTTGCGAAGCTTCGCAATTCTATCTCCGGTTTGAGATAAAACCATTCTGAGACATTCTCTGAGGCATGGGAACGATTCAAGATGTACCAATCTCAATGCCCCCATCATGGATTCAGTGTCGAATCTCTCCTAAGTACTCTTTACATAGGCGTTCTTCCCAAGATTTGAATGGTGTTGGACACAACCAGCAATAGGAACTTTCTGAACAAGGATGTCGATGATGTTGGGAACTAGTTGAGAACTTAGCTCAAACAGATGGGCAGTACAACAAAGATTATGATCGGACTCCCAGGGATACAACAGATCCAGACATGGTCAATCGGAAGGAGCTCAAAGCCATACAAGACAAGCTGGATAGGTTGCTCTCCGCTCATCAGAAACAAGTGCATCATGTGAGTGAGGCAGAACAGGTTGTAGAGGATGAAGATCACGTAGAGGAGGTCAGTTTTGTGCAGAATCAGGGAAACAACTATCGCCCTTACAACAGTTACAAACCTAACCCAAACCTCTCGTACAGGAACACCAATATGGCTAATCCCCAAGATCAGGTGTATCCCCTAAAACAGCACAACCAGCCTCCATCAAAACTCTTTATCCCCAAACCACAGTACCAGAAAATGCATCACCAACGCCTTACTGTACCACCTGGATATAAGAACCACAACCCACCCCAACCCCAACAAACACCTAAGGTTATGGATATTTTGTAGCAAATCCTCAAAGGCCAGACAGCTAAAGCATCATAATTGACTAGGAAGTTTGCTGAGGTGCACACAAAGATAGATGCTTCCCACAGTGATCTGCACTACAAGTTTGAGACTCTTAATGCCCGCCTTAAGTTTGTCGAGAATCACCAAGGCTCCTCATCTGTTGTGAAACCGACTGGACAACTACCATGAAAAGTTGTTCAGAACCCTAAGGAGTATCACGCTAACGCCATTACACTCTGTAGTGGTCGTGAGTTACTGATCCGTGCTGAGTATGCAGACGCCACTGAGGACAGTGTCATTCAGGAGGGGGAGGATGATTTCGTCGAAGAACAGACGAAAATCAGCACGAAACCACCGAATCCCTTAACACTCGACCCCAACATGGTCGAGTGTCGCCTCCTGAACCCAGAAAGCCGAGTGACTTGCAGAAAGACCCAAAGCCATTTGCTCCACCACCTTTCAAACCCCAACTTCCTTTCCCACAGAGTATCAGGAAGGATGTTGCAGACAAATACAAGGCTCTCTTTGAAATACAGATGAGGGATGTTGAGGTGAAGATACCAATTCTGGATGCCTTCATGCTAATGCCGCCTTACCATAAGTTTTTGTGCTAACACATGAGGTCAGTGCTGTTATATAGAGGAAAGTTATACCTAAGAAGCTTGATGATCCAGGGACATTCACAATCTCATGCTCCTTCAGTCCTCTCACATTCAGGAGTTGCCTATGCGATCTAAGAGCATCGATCAGCTTGATGCCACTATCAGTTGTCAAGCGCTTAGGGTTTGAGAAGTACAAGACCTGCAAGATATATTTGGTCTTAGCTGATAGATCGGTTAGGATTCCACATGGCATTTTGGAAGATCTACCGGTCCAGGTTGGAGGAGCGGAAATCCCAACAGATTTCGTTGTTGGAGAGGAGCCCAAAGATCCCTTGTTGTTTGGTAAGCCTTTCTTGGCCACTGTAGGAGCTGTGATTAATGTACCAAAAGGAGAAATTGAACTGAATTTGGGGAATGATTTCAAAATGACCTTTAACATCAGCGATGTGATGAGGAAACCGACTATTGAGGGTCAGTTGTTTGTAGTTCAGGAGATAAATGATCTTTCAGAGGATCTGTTTGAGGAGTTAGTGGAAGAAGATCACCTTGGTACTGCTCTGATAAAAGATGGTTGTGATGGGTACGTGCATATGGAAACAGAGGTTTACAGGACACTGTTGGACTCTTACAAGCCTCTGAAAAGGGAAAATCGGTTCGAGACTGTACACTCAACCATGAAGCTCAATCACCACATGGTCGAGTGTCACGATTCAGCCTCAGACTGCTTACACTCGACCAACACACTCGACCACACCAAGGTCGAGTGTCAACCTTAAGTAGATCCAGACGATTGGTCGAAGCTCAAATCACCGAAAGTGGATCTCAAACCACTCCCCTCGAGGCTCAGGTACGCGTTTCTTGGAACCAACTCAACATATCCTGTGATTGTGAATGATGCATTAATTGAGGACGAGTTAGATATGTTGCTTGATGAGTTGAAACGATTTAGGAAAGCTCTAGGATACTCATTGTCTGATATTAGAGGAATTTCTCCTGACTTGTGCACTCACATAATTCACCTTGAAAATGAATCCTACTCTAGCAGGGAACCTCAAAGGAGATTAAATCCAAATCTGAAAGAGGTTGTTAAGAAAGAAATTTTGAAATTGCAAGATGCTGACATTATTTACCCTATTTTGGATAGCAAATGGGTGTCTCATGTGCATTGTGTCCCCAATAAGGGTGGAATCAATGTTATTTGGAATGAGAATGATGATTTGATTCCCACTAGGACTGTTACATGGCATAGGATGTGTATTGATTTTAGGAAATTGAATTATGCATCTAGGAAGGATCATTACCCCTTACCCTTCATTGATCAAATGCTTGAGAGGTTGGCTAATCATTCATATTACTGTTTTCTTGATGGATATAGTGGAATTTTCCAGATCCCTATACATCCAAATGATCAGGAAAAGACAATTTTTACTTGCCCTTATGGCACATTTGCATATACGAGAATGCCATTTGGTCTCTGTAATGCACCTGCTACTTTTCAACGTTGCAGGACTTCGATATTTTAAGATATGATTGAGGAGATGGTTGACATGTTCATGGATGATTTCTCTGTCTATGTCTCTTCTTTCTCCTATTGTTTGTCGAATTTGTGCAGGGTTCTATCTGGGTGCGTTGAAACAAACCTTGTGCTCAATTGGGAAAGTGCCACTTCATGGTGAAAGAGGGCATCGTTTTGGGTCATAAGATATCAGAGAAGGGTATAGAGGTTGACAAAGCCAAGATAGAACTGATGGTTCAACTGCAGCCTCCCCAAACAGTAAAGGACATTAGGAGTTTCTTGGGTCATGCAGGGTTTTATAGGCGTTTCATTAAGGACTTTTCTAAGACTGCTAGACCTCTAACTCATCTCCTTTGTAAGGAAACATAGTTCATCTTTGATGAAGAGTGTCTCAAAGCTTTTCTGGAACTCAAAAAGGCCTTAGTGACAACACATATTGTTCAAGCACCTGATTGGACTCTCCCTATTAAGATAATGTGTGATCCTAGCGATTATGCTGTTGGAGCAATTCTAGGACAAAGGAAGGATAAGAAGCTCAATGTGATTTAATATGTTAGTAGAACACTGGATGAGGCCTAGGTGAAGTACGCCACGACAGAGAAGGAATTACTTGCAGTGGTGTTGGCCTTTGAGAAGTTTAGGTCATATTTGGTTGGATCGAAGGTTATTGTGCACACAGATCATGCAGGCCTGAGGTACTTGACGAAAAAGAAGGATGCTAAGCCTAGACTACTTAGGTGGATTTTGTTGCTACATGAATTTGATATGGAAATAGTGGAAAAGCCTGGGATAGAAAACGGTGTCGCGGATCACCTCTCTAGGATGCAGGTGAAAGGATCCCTTCCGATGGATGATGATATGCCAGAAGAGCATATGTTGAGTTTCTCCATCAGATACTTGACAATGAAACTCGATCAAGCCTTGGTCGAGTGTCCGCCACGCAGTCAGAATAATTGCTTTTCGATCGGATTGAAACTTGATGGAACTTGCTTGCCGTGGTATGCTGATCTGGTGAACTTTTTGGTAGGAGGAAAACTACCTAAGACTCTAAACTCTCATCAAAGGAAGAAATTTTTTAGGGATGTGAAGCAGTACTTCTGGGATGAACCATATCTCTACAAGAAAGGATCTGATGGACTATTCAGAAGGTGTGTGTCAAATGAAGAAGTTAAGGGGATATTAGAGCACTGCCATGGATCTGCATATGGTGGACACTTTGCAGCATTCAAGACATCACAAAAGATTATTAAAGCTGGGTTATGGTGGCCAACCATCTTTAGGGACTGCCATGAGTTTATATCCAGACGTGATTGTTGTCAGAGGATGGGCAATATAAGTAAGAGGAATGAGATGCCTGAGAATCCTATCTTGGAAATAGAGGTGTTTCGCTGCTGGGGAATTGTTATCATGGGACCTTTTAACCCACCATCTTTGGGGAACAGCTACATTCTGGTCGCTGTCGATTATGTCCCCAAATGGGTGGAAGCCATTGCATCTCCCATAAACGATGCAAAGGTAGTGCTGAAGCTGTTCAAACACATAATATTTCCCAGGTTTGGAGTACCAAGGGTCGTGATCAGTGATGGAAGATCCCATTTCATCAACAAAGTCTTTGAAAGCTTGCTCAAGAAACATAGGGTTAAACACAAGGTGGCAACTCCTTATCATCTCCAAACCAGTGGGCAAGTTGAGGTATCCAATAGGCTGATCAAGTCTATTCTGATGAAAGTGGTTGGGTAATCAAAGCGCGATTGGGCCGCCATATTGGATGATACTATTTGGGCCTATAGGTTTGCTTTCAAGACACCCATTGGGAGAACACATTTTCAGCTACTCTATGGAAAGTCTTGTCATTTGCCAGTAGAACTCGAGTACAAGTCGATATGGGCAACGAAGCTTCTGAACTTCGACTTCAAGACCGCCCAACAAAAAAGACAAATGGATCTGCATGAACTAGATGAGATCAGACTTGAGACATATGACAGCTCTAAGGCATACAAGGATCGCACCAAGGCAGCTCATGACAAGAAGATTCAGTCTAAAACGATCACAGCTGGTGATCAAGTGCTTCTTTTTAACTCTAGGCTTAAGCTGTTTCCGGGTAAACTCTGATCAAAGTGGTCTGGTCCGTTTAAGGTGGTGCAAGTTCTACCATATCGAGTAGTTACCTTGACAACAAAGGGGAAGAGTTTACAGTGAATGATCACAGGGTTAAGCCATACTTGGCTAACTGCACGATTCCCGAGGGAACTTTGGTTCTTCTCGATGAGCCACCTCATCTCCAATGAATATGAGGGAGTCAAGCTCAAGAACATAAACGAGCATAGTTGGGAGGCAATCCCAAAGGTATCCTCTGTATATACATTCTATTTTGCATCCACATTCAGCATACTTAATTTCTTTTGGTACTCTTATAGTTTTTGTCTTTAGTTGCATTTATTTTATCTTATATGCACTTTGAAGGGTTTTTTGTGGGGTCCGAGATAGGACAGGTGGGGCCAGAACTGACATGATGGGACAATACTCGACCACGTCTGATTGAGTGTCCCAATCGAGTGTCAGCTGTCATGTGACAGACTCACACTCGACTAAGCTTGCTCGAGTGTCATACTCGAGTGTCCCACCACCTTGCCTATTCTGAGGCATGTGCACCTATAACTGCCAAAAACTAAAAAAAGGAGACATTTACTGCGAAAAACGGGTCAAATCTATCTTTAATGCCTTATCTCTTATATTTAATTTAAAATATTTGATTTGATCCACATTCAAATTTGAAATTTGAAAAAGATTCCCCCTTATCTCTCCTCCCCTATATAAAGAGGAGGACCCTCTCCCTTCTCATTCACACAAAATCCACTCTCACACTAAAAACTCTCTCTAGCTTTTCTCTCTTTTGCAGAAGCCTTCTTGTGAAGTCGAGTGTAGGAGATCTCAAGGGTCTAGTTTGATCAACCGCTGCTCGTCTCTCAGTACAGTCGTGACACTCGACCTCCTACTGCTCGAGTGTCAAGCTTGAGTGTCGTGTCTCCTTCATCTTTTCGGCGAATCAACACCATGTCTGAACGAAAAACCAACCATGCTAGTCTCCTCCGACTCAGGGCCAAGAACAACGCTCGGTTTAGAAACCAGCCTCACCAAGGGGAGTCTTCCAGGAGCAAACCCAAACCTGACAAAAATGAGCGAAGAAGGTTAATGATCTAATCAGATAGTGAGTCGGAGGAAGAAAGGGAATACATGGATGAAGATGATCCAGAGCTAGGACATGCAGAGGGTGCAGAGGAAGACATGGAGGCTGATCTCATGGAAGAGACACTCCAAGAAGCAGGGTATGGAGACCAAGAAGTTGAGGAAGCAAGGGAGATCATTCTGGCTGGAATGAGGGAGAAAGAGATGAAGAAGAAGCACAGCGCAGAAAGAGCCCTCAATGACCTGCAAAGGAAGCATTAACTACAATGGGATTGACTAGGGACGTGGATCTGATGCTACAGAACTGTGGGCTGTCCACGTTTGTGTTTCATCCAGAACGTGCATACAAGGAGGAAACCATTCAATTCCTAGCCACAGTCTAGACTGTTCTTTATGATGCAGACAATGTGCATCTTCAAGAGAGACAAGGTGGCGGGGTACCTCATCTTCACAATTAGGGGGCGGGACTACCGTTTTACTTTTAGAGCACTCCGAGATCTGTTCCGGTTCCCAAGATTTTGACAGAGCCTAACTGGATAATCTATGGCGCTCCATAGCCTCAACAAGGAGCAGGTTTTCGTCAGCACGGTCGAAAGCATCTCTGATTCAGAATCCAGCTTTGAGGTATTTTCGCATGATCCTTGCAAATACTTTCCTCTCACGCTTTACTACAGGCACTATCAATCTTGGGGAGATGGAAATGCTGGTGACTCCACTCAAAGATATTGTTGGAACTCCACTCAAAGATATTGTTGGAACAAGGAGTGACGATTCCCCGATTGTTGGAGACAGAAACGAAGCAAGTCTGACAATCCAGTTCGCCAATCAGTTTCTCACTTACCGCGATTGGGCGAGGGATAACAGGACTGGTGGGCGTGATGGAAAAAATCACCATTGGAGGACTCGTTACTTGCATTCTGGAAAGGTGTGGAGTACCCATCAACGAAGCAGAGTGGGGTAGAACCTCGGTTCATGAAAATCGACCATCTGAGGAGGTGTCAGTTCTTATCCACCGCCGTGGTGCAAGGTAAGCACGTCTACTCCCTTCATCATCTGCTTCGACTAAACGCTTTTCTGTTTTTGCAAACAGGGGTGTACACGTCGATAAGGATGTAGAGGAACACAGACTTTAACCCACCACTAGAGGCCTTATACAATCCCAACGGTCCTCCACCACCTTCATCTCCTACCGACAGTGACGAGGTGGATCCTGAGGCATACTGTTTCGAGGAATTCACTCTGCCACACCACGTTAGGGAGCCCCGATTGAAGAAGAACACAAGCAAATCGGCCTGCTGCAAAAGATGAACAAGTGGCTCATGAAGGGACTCAAAAAAGCTGACTGCTAGTGATTGAGGCTAGAAGACAGGAGAATGAGGAGCTGAACAGAAGGGTAGCTGCCTTAGAAAGGGATAGAGGGCAGTTATCATGGCCAATTCGTCCAAGGCGTGCTTCTGTGTCCATGGATCGTGAGAGGCAGCAACAACTAACA
>JAKUCM010000182.1:0-10933 GCA_023374145.1 Lepidium sativum | reverse complement strand
GGAAAAGAGAGAGATGTAACTAAACTTATATATTTGATACATGTCAAATAAATACCATTGTTGATCTTCTCACTAATTCCTGTGCATCTGTTTTAACAAAAATATTTCAGCACTTTGTCTCCACATATGAGCTCCATTTTTTATCACCTTATTAATCTTCAGAACAACTGCATTCGGACGAGTTGAACACACAACACCCTCTACAACAAGCTCATTCGTATTCCAGTCAAGAATCGTACATCTTTCAAGTGATTCATCTGTACATGTATCCTATTGTGAATGCACACATATTCAATAATTTGATGATTTTAACCAAAGTAATATCTATGAAAACAAGATAATAACACTTACGGTAGACCCATGATTCTTATTTCCACTTGAGTAAACGACATCAGTATCCAAAATCACTTTATCCATTGGCCATGCTATCTTGACTCCCACAACTTGATAAAGTGAGAACACATCTGCTGTAGGTCTCCAAACAAATGTTGTTGGGTTTGATGTAGTATTCACAACTACAGCTGCTGCATTAGGACCCAATAGAACTCTACCAATCTTGTATGTTGGTTCTGCATAGTAGAATTTCCCTTCAAAAACCACAACATCTTCTGACGTAAACCAATCTAGAAGCTGGCACCGTTGGCATTCCTTTCTAACATAACTCACTTCTGATTGAGAACCCATATCATCACATAAAGTCTAACAATGAGAATAAAAAAGAGTTCATGAATCCATACATCGTTGTCTTGCAACATTTATTACAAATACATCAAAAGCTTACCTTTTTCCCAGCTAAAACATTGATCACATTCCACAACTCTTCCACTTTACTAAGCAATTCAGCTTGTGTCGCTTCAAGTTTTTGCACATGGGCATCTCTAGATTGTAGGAACACTAGCTTGGTAACAGTGATCCCTTTGCCCATTACTTTACTCGTCCCAGTTTGTCTTTCCCCAACACTTGAATGACAACATCTTCTCTTATATTATCATTTGTTGTTGAGTCCATTTGACTATCCAGTGATTGTATTTGTTCCTCATAAATAAAATTATCATAATATGGGTACGATAGAACATCTAATAACAATGACATAGCAAATCTGATGGTTGGTTATACTCACAATTTAATCTGCTAACTCAGGTCTAACAAGCGTTTCATCAGCATGAGTGTGTCCAGCAATCCAGACTTTACTCCTAGTGATCTTTCTTGGATCGTCATTTGTTTTCTTCTATAGTTCGACATTCTACATGATCAGCACTAACCAAATTTTACCATAAAAATAACAAGATGAATGAAAGATACCATATCATGAGCTATTCGAAACATTCCTTTGAGGCTTGTCGTATGTGGAATTTGAGACCTCCTTAATTCTCTGTATCTATCGCTTTTTACCTAAAAATCATTACTCAAACAAGTGAACATGAAATCATAACTTTCGACAAAACAAAGCAATAAAGTTTACAGAAAAATTAAGACTAAACACCAGAAACGACCAAGGTTTTACAAAATTAAAACGTTCTAACCATAAAAGATGGGTTAGTCATTGTCTTCACCCAACTGTTCCAAGTGCTGACAGATTGGATGTTGCTTGTTTTTAACATAAGTATTTATGAGTTATCTTTAACATAAGTACCTTGGCTGGAATTACTTTTTTTCTTCACCATTGTGCTTATCAAGTTCCCATCTTGAAGTATTGCATCTTGGACAACTTTTCATCATCTCATACTGCTACCGATAGAGTATACAATCATTCTTGCATGCATGAATGCTATCATATCCAAACCCAAATATTTTAAGGAATTTCTTCATCTCATCTGTGGACTTTGGCAGCACATTACCTTTAGGAAGCATGTCATGAACTATTGGCAATAGCTGATCAAAATAATTCTCTGACATTCCACTCTTGACTTTTATGCGCTAAAGGGCTATAATAGCTGAAACCTTAGTGTAGTTAAGACACGTCTGGTACAAAGGAGTTTCAGAATCGTCTTATTTCTTCCTAAACTCAGAGTATTCTACAGTTTCAGTACCATTATCTTCACCTACACTGTGATTCAATGTTTGTTCACTTCCTTCACCTCCACTAAAAAATGCAGTCTTAAACAGCTCAAAAGCCTCAGTTTCTTGTACGGGAACATTATCAAACTTCTCATTCCTTATGTCCCCATGCTTACTCTAACAAGAATTCCTTTTGTCTTTTGATCCATTCCGTTAATCACTAGATGCTCTACTATAGTTTCTATCAGCTGGTAGCAAACATTACGATATTCAACGCAAGGACAAAACATCTCGGTTGGATACCCCAACCTCTATACAATAACGAAATATCTTGCACCTTGCAGATACTCAAGGCTAGCTCTATATGTTCAAATAAGGAAGATTTTAATATCTCTATGTATTTTTTGAATCAAAAATTGTGATGAAACAAGTTATCAATGTAAAGAATCAGCAATCATAGTCATACATTGGCAGCCAAACCCATGCCTTATCCATTCTACAACAATAGAACCACAACTCCACCACCAATTATACATACATCATGAATAATAAGTCCATCGATCAAACACACAAATAACTATCATACTCACATACTTCAAATCATAGTTGATACAAAACTAAACAAATTATAATGAATAATATCTTACACAATAGCAATCAGAAGCAGTAACGAGGAGCCATGAGGATTACGAATTGAGAAATCTGCCCAACAAGTTGACAACAAAATAAGAGAGTCATCCAAAAAAACTCAGTTATAGCAATTTAGCACATGCAAGAACTATAGAAATGGATTATCATTGAAACAAATTTTGTACAAATGACCAAATATCCTTCAATTTGAAACCTCAATCACAATTCGATTAACTATTATAAAGAAACATCCTTGGATCAAACTTGACAGAGAGAGCGAGATCAAAACATAGCTTGAAATTAATGGAGATGGAGTGTGATCCGTGAAGATTTGAAATTAATAATCAGCAAGAAAGGCAAAGGAAATCGAGACATAAAATCCAGACATTGAACTAAATGAAATCGATAATGTCGAATCATCCATATACAGTAAACCAAAAGCTTACAATGAACTAAAGGAAATCCTAAACTGAAATAATCTAAATCGATGTACTTTTGAATGTAATGTCTGCTTCTATGTGACTGAGACATGAATAAAGAAAGTGAGAGATAAAGAAAGCTAGATAGAGAGAGATAGAATTCAAAATTGATAGAGAAAGAGATAGAGTTTGAGCTATTTTGACACTGAATGTGAGAGAGTTCAACGTCAAAACATGATAAAGAGTTCGACGATATCGGGTGAGTTGAGTATGAGAGAAATTGAAATCCATAATTTTTCTAAGTCTAAGCCTTTTCCCCCAATTTATATTTCACTTCAGCGGGCAAAAAAAATCGGGATGTGCCTAACATACGATAGAGTTTAACGAATACGAAAGTGCTATAATAGATTATGCAGCACAAAAACATAAGCGGGACAAATTATGTTTTTTGGCGCCCAACTTATTATAGCGTTTTTTACGCTTAGAATGAAAACACTATAAAAACTTAAACATAGCACAAAATACAAAACCTCTATAATAATGTGCTACAAAAAGTCATTTTTCCTATAGTGAGGTAATTCGTGCATATCTATTGAGAGGTCCTTGCCAACCTCGTGTCATATTTTTAAACAAACCTCAATATGAGGCATAGTGAGGCGCTTTAATCATGCTTGGTTTGATCAATATTCTAACTAGTTAGAGTATACTGTGAAGAAATATGCTGATTTTTTTATTATGTTGCTACTTGTTTTAAGATAATGTTGGTAAAGGTGGACAAAATGATGCATGGACTACCAAAAGTTACTATAGTTGTAATAAGTTTAAGAAAATTTCAGAGCATGTGGGAGGTGTTAATAATTTTTATAAACAAGATGATATTGTGAAGAACGAGCATCATATTAGGTTGAATGCTTCTGTTGATGCTTCTCAATACTTATTAAGACAATGTTTACCTTTTCGTGGTCATGATGAGAAGAATAATCTATTAATAAGGGTAATTTTGTGGAACTCTTGAAATACACAAACAAATAACATGAAGTTGTGACTAAGGTTGTTTTGGAAAATGCTCCTAGAAAAAACAGATGACATCTCAAAAGATTCAAAAGGATATTGTGCATTTTTTTGAAGAGGAAGTAGTCAAATATATTATGGAAAAAATTGACCATGATGTATTTAGTTTGTTGGTAGATGAGCTTGCTGATTTTTTAGATAAAGAATGAAGGAAAATAGCGTTATGATTTGTTGATAAAAATAGGATAATCAAAGGGAATTTCATCAGTATTACTTATGAGACTTCTTCTTTTTGTAAGATACATGATATAGAACAACTTGACATGGAGGAAGATTTTGTTGACTCAAGAAAACCAAGAAGAAAATCAGGAGCTACAAATATGCATCACTACAATGTCAACTGTTTATGTGCTGTTTTGGATTCGCAACTTCAAGATTTAATAATCAGTTTAACGATGTGAACACATAATTGCTTCTTTGTGTGACTTCTTTATCTCCCATTAATTCTTTCTATGACTTTGACCTCTCAAAGGTGATGAAGTTTTCTACGTTCGACCCATATGACTTTAATCATGGAGAGTGCATATCTCTTGAGCAACTATTAGCTATATACATTGATAATATTCAAAATGATAACAAATTTACTCATCTAGAGAGTCTTGTAGAACTTGCTCGTATGCTGGTGTGGTATTTATGCTTTTGAAGTTCATTTTAATTTATATGTTACTACTGTAACTATAGAGGATGTTTTCAGCAATAAAGATTTTAAAGACAGAATGACACAACTGGATTGGAGATCAATTTATGAATGATTTGTTTAGTTTTTTTTGTCAAGAAATATTTGTTCGCATCTATTCAAAATGACGATGTGAGGAAGATATTTGAGGTTATGAAGGATTGCATGGTGGTTTTGTAGATTTTAATAAGTATTGGCACTTTATATCACATTTTACTACTTATTATTTGTGGGATAGTTAGTTTATATTTTAAGAAATATATTTTGTTATTTTTTATATATATATTATGAACCCAGTAATATAATTTTTTTAATCCACCACTGGTCCGAATAGTAGTCATTTTCAATTAGGTACACCATCTCCAATGTTGTAGGATAAGATGTGGTCAACCGTTTCATGTTTGTGTTTTAAAAATGAAGAATATATTCTACTATTGTAGACCAATCATTGGGATTGATGAGACCTTCTTGAAGCAAGTTGTAAAAAGGTATTTTTGAATGTTATTGCACATTATGCAAAAAAAAAAATCAGATTTACCATGTTGTGTTGACAGTTTTACTAACAGTTGGCACTAGTTTATAGATTTTTTAGTTTAGAATAAGATTTGTTAATACTAATGATTCTTTTTTTGGAAATATAATGAATTGTCATCTATTAGGAAGAAACAGGTGTTTCTACAACTCTACCACCCAGTCAATTCCGTTCCCGACCGACTAAAATACAAGAGTCGCGGCCTACTTTGATTGCGAAGGGGTTTGGCAACAGGATGGTACTAGGATATGTCGTGATTTATGGTTATGTGGAATGGCTAATGACTAAAACTCTATTAATAACACTAGTATTTTGTTTAATCATTGATGAACACTTATCATCTAATCTTATAGTTTTTTTTCTTCCTAGCTTTTACAATTTACTTGTCTTGTCTTATTGTTAATCAAATAATTTCATTTCCTAATCCATTACAATCAATCCAAACATAACATAATCCATTGCTTAAAGAATCCATTACTTAGGTACACCTACATCAAACACTACAATCCATGAATCCATTATATTTTGTCTCATTTATCAAACCATCGAGATTACACATACAACAACACTTATGGCTTTCAAAATCACATAATGGTTCAGTTCCGTACAATCTTTTCTTTTGCAATCATTATTTGGCCATCTTCACAAATAATTTGTTTTGCATTTATCATCAATTAGTCTCAGTTTTTCTAAAAAGGATTTATCAAAGAACTTTGTCAACCCATTTGACCAAATAATTTTCCTTATCCTTCTGTAACATACATTTCAAATTCTATCAATGGTACTAAAATTATCAAACAATTTAAACTTAAAAAAAATTACATGTAAAATTTTTAAACATGAATAGAACCTCACAAAATACCTTCAATCCAAGAGAGCATATGTAGAACATTTGACATGGGTTCTCATTTGTCTTTGACGTAAATGTGATATACTTAACCACACCAACACGTATTAGAAAAACCAGCTAAAATTTCCCATGTATTGAACCGCTAGAACCCTATGAGAGGCTCATTATCGACAAAGCCCCAAATCCAATTTCTTTCAGTTACCTAATTTTATAAATCCTCAAATTGAGTTCCAGAGTTCTTTTAATTATGACTTCAAGATAGACAAATTATCTGTTAAGCAAAACCTCTTTGTTTTTTTTAAAAAATTATTCTAGTCGAAATGTCGTTGTTTTGGCCTTATGTATTAGCAAAATAATCAACCCAAAATAATGTCATTTTAGTTCTAAACGCACAACTTAAATCCTGGATTTGGTGAAAGTAAACTTTACCTTATTTAATTGCATGCATATAAATTTGGGTAATGATGGTTAGTTTGTGTAGTAGATTGAAGATGAAAGAATCTTTCGGGCACGAAAGAAAGAGTAAAAAATTTAATGTTAAAAACATGAGAAACAAATATGTGGAGGGGGAAGGAGAAACTACAACAATTAACAATAAATTCTAACTTAAATGTTGGCATGTACAAATTATGAACTACTAAAATTTAAAAGTGTAATTTTTTTTATCAATAATTGGATCGACTAATTCTGATCAATAACCTATTTCAGATTGGAATTGGATAAGATCCAAACTCACCACTAGATACTAAGATAAATCAAAGAAAAATTAACTAAACCACCTACTTCTTGGCTTTAAAAGTATAACTTAAAACTCTTTCAACTCCTCTTTTTGCAATGTTTTTAAACTTATCACTTATTTCACAAAATTGTAGGTTTTTAAGTTATTTTAAAAAAAAGATTGATACTTATTTTCATTATTACAATGTTTACAAGTCTTCTTTTAATTTACCAAAAGTCTAATTCATACATTTTAAATTGATCTCCTTAAATGGTATTGATTTACCACTTATTTTAAAAATATGTAACATAAAACTTTCGAACTCCCTTACTTTAATGATATACTTTCACTTATACCATAAAATATATAAATTCCACTATTTTATACTCCACCTTTAATTCTCTTCTCATTAACTCACCTCCTAATTAAGAAATACTCATATAAATGTCAAAATCAACAAAACAATATATAAATCATGTTTTCAATATCTCTAACATTTTTTTGTTGACAAAATCTATTTTTCTCCCAATATATTTGTGCATATATCCATAAAGAGAGTTAATAAACATTTTTTTTCGTAACACTTATTCATTACAATAAAATATTAACCTTGTAATCTAACAACCACTTAGACTCCTAAAAAGAATGATTTCTAAAAAGTCGTTCAACAATGCGGACCAGAAAATCATCTTTTTAGTTCAACGATTTAGGAATTAGGAGAGTAGGAAGAACAAAAAAAGGCCAACCCTCTCGAACTTCGATCATTTTCAACACTTTTATACGATCACTACGAAGCCACTTTCACAATTTGGAGTGAGATGATACTACAATGGTTGCAATATCTTCCTATAATCTTCTCATACCATATAAGCAGTATACTAAAGAAATTACCAAAGTTTGGGGACTGTTTAATTTTGTTAATTAACCAGACATGTAATCATCTTGTCTTATTTAGCTTTAATCGCTCTTACACTACCCATATATGACCTATCTCTCTCTCTTCTCTTTCTCTCTCTAACATCAAATCGTTGGCCACTTGCCAAATCAGATTTTAATATTATTTATATCTATTAAGTTTTTCTTTCCAAGTTGTTTCCAAAGCTTACAATATGTTTTATATATTACAATTTAAGTGTGTACGGGCCATGCTTAACCAATGAGAGATAACATATTTAGAAGAAACTTATGCCCTACACCTAATTTTCATAAAATTATGTATTTCTACCTAAATCACTCAACCTATATATATATATATAATATGATTGCATTTTTAGATAAAAGCAAAATATTTTTGATTCCATACTGGTGATGAATATTTAAAAGTTAATAAATTTTAATTTTTTCTTAAAAAATAATGAAATTGTTTTCGTAAGGGATTTATGAAGTTTCGTCTTTACTTTTAGCGATGACTGCATATCTTCTCATGAACTATATTTATTCACACCATATCATCATATAATTTTTGGCTCTTCAGTGTACACCTTGAACTTACTATGTTTTATGTAATATAATCCAAAAACATATCCACTGTCAACTACGCTAGTCCTTCAACATATAATATCTCATGAAAGACCTAACAAATTCAAGCTTCTTTCAACTAGGGTATAACTAGATTCAACCCAGGTTACAATTCCACTGACATTGCATGTTCTTTGATATGCCATATCCTTTATCCAAGAACACGCTTACGATGTCTAGAGTGGGAATTATTGTAAGAACTTCCTAGTTCCAACCTATGAGACATATATGTCATATATTCTTTTCCTCCAAATGTTGTTTAAGATAGCTCGAAGAGTTCCCATTGAGGGAATAATACCATGAAATTTCTGGATAATAAAAGAATCCCATGACTTATGATTTCTACTGATAACCGCATTTGGGATTTTAACTCTTACCTCACCCGAGTCGAGAAGAAACGGTTCTCCTTTCTTTGCCATTCTCTTTGAATGAACTTTGACATACTTACCCCATTGAGGTTTTGGTTCTTGCGAAGCAATAGACTTCCCAGTCTAAGGAGAATCATGGATCTTCTTTTGGAGAAGCTCTATGAGCTCAGTTGGAGGAATAACCTAGGGTGGGTCTTTGGAGAAACTTTGGGATCTGTAGAAATTTTAGAAGATAAGGTTTTTAGATATGCGAGAAAGAAGAATTGGGAGTCATTTCCAGTAAGAAGATTCGATGGGAGGAGTCGCAACTAAAAGATTTGGGATGAGGGATAAGAGCCTGGAAGAGGAGAGGCCCACAACAGTGAACAATTTTGTTAGAATGTGATTCAAATTATGTGTTATATATTTACCTAAGTCTTATGTTTAGGTTTCAAGTTTGCAAATGCAGGGATGTGTTTTCCATTATGGTAAAATTTTGGACTTCATGTACTGTGGAATTAACAGAGTAATTTGTTTCTCTAATTAATATTTGTAATTTCTTCTATTTCAGTTTAGATCAGTGAAAGTATTATTCAGTATATTTAGTGCAAAGCCACAACTTTGTTTCATAACTCTATTTTCAACATTGTTGATTGTGGTATCAGAGCTTAAATTATTGATCTTGGCCAATTGTTTGGGAGAAAAGAGAATAGTAAATTATGTTAGGCAATGGATCAAATCAGCATGCTTTGGTTCCATTGTTCAAGAGGGAGAAGTATCATCTTTGGAGTCTTACGACGAAGACAATGTTTAGGTCTCAAGAGCTTTGCGACATGGTAGAGAATGGATTCATGAATGCTAGTCATGGCGTTTACGATTAGTAGTTACGGGAAAACATAAAGAATGATGCTAAGGCACTTTCTTTAATTTGTCAGCATTGGATGATGACATTTTCTCTCGGATTGTAACGATGTTCTACATCACATGAAGCCTGAGAAATTCTTAAGCATGACTACCTAGGAGATCAGAAAGTGATCATGGTGAAATTGCAAACTCTTCGTCACAACTTTGAGACGTTATAGATGAAGAAGAAAAAAGACTATACATGAGTACTTAGGCAGAGTTGTAACACCCCGCTCATGATCTTGGAAAACATCATGTTATTCATTTGGTCTTGCCCAAAACAACTTCATTTAAAAATCCTTCTGCACTAACACTTTTAGTCACACTCTTGGAAAAGAGAAAAATAAAGGGGGGGGGGGGGGGAGTAACGTTAAAATACAAGAACATGTTCCTACTTCTAGTACTAATCAATACAAGGATATAATCCAATACAATCGCATAATACATATCATATATCAACGTTATAAGTTAGTTTAGACCACCGAACATCCATGGTCCGACTCTTATCCTAATTCATGGCCACTAAACCTCCAGGGTCTGCCACTTCATCTTTCAACACATCTTGAAGAAACAGAACAACCACGGACGGCCTTAAATTCATGGGCCCCAGACGGTCTGCCCATGACACATTATACTATAAATGACAGAACATCATATACTACTTATCATGACACCTCAACAAATATATCATAAAACGTGCATCAAAAATTGTATCACATATTATACATAATACATCATGAAGCATCAAAGAAGAAATATACAATCATATTTCCACAAATCACATTGTCGCCTTAGCTTAGGCTCAAAACTAGTGAAAAACGGACCACTGCCTTAATAAGAGACTTCTAGATGAAATCTAACTTCTAATCTGAATAGACATATTAATTTGAAAGTAGACTCTTGGGGATTTCCGTTGGTATTCTTATCGTTGTTTAGGAATTACATATTTTAAGGGAAATTTCTTCCGTACATTGAGAATCACGAACTCGCTCTCCATAGTTTTGTTTTGGTAAAACCACCATGACGTTTGAACCATAGCTCTGAATGTGATTCCAATTTTGCATACGTCTAGATATTAAGGTGGAGAAGCTACAAACTAAGTTTAGTTCGATTTTGAGTCAGGATTACCTTATGTTTTTCCCTTCTCTTTGACGTGGTCAGATAAGATGATGGCTATGATTTCTTCTCCTTAAGGTATTTAGGGATCTCCTGCAACTTTATATGTATATAAATACACATATGTCTAAGGTCTTACTTACTGGACCTGATGG
>JAKUCM010000181.1:0-13147 GCA_023374145.1 Lepidium sativum | reverse complement strand
TATCACGTTTCATGTCTCAAATCATTTTAGGTTTCATATTTAACATTACTTCATTTAACGTTCAATATTAGTTTTCAGATCCTATCTTAGTATCTGTGTAATTTGGATATTTCGGTTAATAAAAATCTTATCTTAAACTGAAACCAAATAATTTTGGTTTTTTAAATATATATCTGAACCGATTTAATATCAAACCAAACTCAATATGGGTTTTTATAAATAATTGATCAGTACTATTTTTCCCAAATGCAAATTGTGCCGAATCCAAAATACACAACGTGAATCTAATCTAATATCCAAAAGCACAACCCTAGCAATCATTAAGCCTATATAGCCAATTAGAAGAACATCTATTTCGTTGCGTTTTTAACACCAGACATATCCAATCAGGAGAAAACATGTGGCAACAGAACCTATATTTCTATTTATTTGACCCTATTTTATGATTGGATGCGGTTCACTTTTAGATCCGGTTCGGTCCATTAGTGAAAAAAATATATATATAAATTAAGTAAAATTTAGATATTAACTTTGTAAGAAAATAAATAACATTGTATCCCATAGAAATAAGTACATTCAAATCGAAATTACCAAATTAACCATTTTTCTCTACCCTCTTTCAAATATTACCTTATAATTCTACATTTTTAAAAAATTTGCCTCTTATCAAAACCTAAACTTTTTGCAATTGACAATTTTGCCTTTCTTTTTTTTTTTCCCTTTCCATCTCGAATCTTTTGTCTGCTCCTTTATTCTTGGACAAAAAAAATTATATGATATTCTGATTTCAATTTCTTTTTTTGAATCATTATTTTTGTTATAATCGATCAGAATATTGATCTATAAAGAAACCTTCATGCTCACGATTAATGGACACATAGAAGCTGGCTGTTTAGATTTGAAGCCCAATCCAACAAATAAACTTGTTAGGAAGCTGCATAGCACGAAGGACATACTTGATAAAATCCCAATTGATCGTGTCAAAAGCCTTTACTATATCAAACTTTATAGCACATCGAGTAGAAATAGAAGTCTTGTGATAGTCCTTCACGAAGTCAGTAGGGAGTAGAACATTCTCACAGCGAGGAGGTAACCAAGGGTAAGAAACCAACACCTTTACATCAGAGCAAGTTTCCATAGTAAGAATAATATATTTGTGATGCTTCTGTGAGGCTCTATGTGGAGGGTGTATTGTGGTGTTTATGCAACGTGTGCTTTATGTGGCGCCTTTGCGACAATATATATTTATTTTAAAAAACAAAAAATTATGAAAATAAAAAATGAATTCGAATATTCTACAAATGTTTTCTAAAAATCTAAAAATCATCTAACTGGACCAAATTCACAAAGCCGGAACCTGCATCTTCAACGTTTATCTATAGGTCCTTCTTTGCCATAATAGCCCACAATTGATCATATGTCAATATTTTCTTCTTCGATTTAGCTAGCTCACTGTTCGTTCGATCTAACCTCTACGACTGAAGATCCACTATCTTTCTCAGATAATCAGAAGCTCCAGAGGATTGAGAGAATCCTTGAGGCGAAACACACTGCTTAATCCTCGATCCGAGTGAACCCGTTCAAAACAACTTTCCTTTTTACTGGGAGCGATCTAATAAAAGAAATATATTTAAAAGTTACTCAAATTATTATAAACTAAAAATAGAATAAAGAATTTAAAAAAATATTACTTCTGCGTATATTTGGTTTTTCTACGTAGTTGATAATCCACTGGATGCAAACCTCTCATCACCGCAATCCTGAGTCAGTTTCTGCCACTTTGCAGTAACCTCGCTGTAGATCTTTACCGATTTTTTGTCCACAAAAACTCCATCCTTGTTCCGTTTGGTCAGGCAAAGAGTGTTTAGAATATCTCGGTGAGTATCCCCTCATTTTTTTTACTGAAAGCATTGAAAAACATATATTATTAGAACAAAATGTTATATGATATATTTCAATATTTTCAATAAGTTGAATTTGAAATGCTTACTTGTATGTGGGTTCAGGTTTTTAAACGAATTCCACCCCGAGCAATGTTTGTGTGGACCATTGCGACTTTGGATTCCTAATAGCGAATAAAATCTTTCCAGATCTTTGAACAATTTGGGGCATTGCTTTGTTGCCCTTCTTCTTGCATTTATCCTTCCAACATCCTATATGATCGCCCATCCGTCTCCTTAAAATGGCCTCGAACTCTTTGCGGACTTGCGCTGTAATGGAAAACTCGCAGTGGAAACGTTGCTACAAAAGTTACTATAATAAACCTTTGATAAAAAAGACTAATAAAATTAAATAAACAAAAATAATTTACCGCAAAAGTTTTGAACTATCGACTGACGATATGGATTAATCTGGATAAAATAAGAGTGTGGTTTTGAAAATCACGTTCAAAGATTTCCTGAATTGTTGTCACCAATATCCTGTTGTCATCGAACCTATATATTTTAAACCAAACAAAAACTTGAAAATTGATAATAATAAGTTTTTCAATTAATTAATTTAAAAGTTTAAAAATATACTAAAATTTTCTCGGCAGACAGTTTGGATGGAGGTTAGGAAAATATTTATGGATGGTATCAGAGAGAATATCATTGATAGTCATCCCAAGAGAACCTTCTTGCGTCAAGGACTGGTAAACACTGGGAGGTGCATAACAATATCTCCTACTGGAGAAAAACTAGTTGAGTGCTCAAACTATCACTCGGCGTGAGAGTAACAAATTTTCAAACCAGATTGAGGAGTCGGTGGATGAGTTTCGCCAATCTCAGAAACATATAGTGTATCCGAATTATGAACTCCAGACATCTGAAATAATATTTTAAATATGAGTACAAAAATTTAAAATTATTTTACAAACAAAATCACAAAAAATAAATAAAAATTACGTAAAAACATTTTCAAAATAATTTAATTATTTTGCTAATTATTAAAAACTTTTTTAAAAACCTAACGAAAACTTTCAAAATAATATTATAAACAAAAGCATTTAATAATTAAAAGTTACTAAATTCAATTTATAAGTAACAAAACCATTATTATATTACAAAATTAAGTTTTAAGTTTTATAAATAACCACAATACAATTTTAAAAAATACAAAACGCTTTATTAACATTTTTTAATTACAAAATGTTACTGAAATTGTGTAAAAATATATAGAAAAGTTCTGACGTCGCATAGACGTCGCAAGTGCTAAATTTTTTAAGAAGTTATAGAAAAGCTAAGTAGAAAAACTTATAGAATAAGTTCGGCGTTGATCTTGAGAACTTTACTAATTACGATTGATGATTGATTCCCGTTATATCATCGGTTTCCAGGGATTTTAACTTTCAAATATTCATACACTTCACGAAATTTTGTTTAGGGAATGGTTGGGGTTTAAAGGTTACAGCTTCACGACCTGCGACGTCTATTCGACGTCAGAACCATATTGCTTGCAAGGATTTCACAAGTCTGCCACATCATTGTGACGTATGTGGTCCTGATGTCCCATAAATGTCGCAAGTGCTAATTCTTTCATAAAAAATATAATTTATATATGATAGTTTTAAATACTTAAACAAATTAATCAGTGTCTTCTTTTTCCTTCGTCTCGTTAAACTGTTCAGAGTCCGCAATTTTTTCCCTTGAATAATTTAGAATAATGTCTTCTACTTCGTGTCGTGCATGTATGATATATGTTGTGGATTCGATAGCTATAACGACTTCCGATGATCTTTTTTGTTGCATAGCCACATATCACCATCCCCCACTATACGATCTCTTGGATTCACTTTTATAATATGTAGTCACGTCTCACGCCTTTGCTTTATACTAGGATAAGGAATAAAACACATTTGTTTCTCTTGACATGCTAGAATAAAAGGGTAAAACTTGGAAAATTTTTGCTTTGTTCAGACTATCGTAAAAGTCAGTTTCACATGCCACGTGGAACCATGGTCGTATGAAAAGTGTATTCGTGAGTGAGATATATTGGAGCCGTTATGTTCCTTGCAATTGGGTCATCAACAATTTCATGCAACCATAAAGGCATAGGTTTGCCGGCACATCCATTATTCACCTACAAATATATATACATTATATATATATGTATCGTAATTTAATTTCAAAAATATTACATAGTTAATATGTAATCTTACATATATTGTAATTTAACCATCCGTCAAAATCATGTTCTTTGTACATGTCATATTATGTTTCTGGCAAATTTGGATAGGCTTCTCATATTTGTATGTCAAATTCACTGAAAATTAAGTATATTGATTAATGAGAATATGTCTGTGAATAAATTAATTAATACATTGATATATATATATATATCTCAAATGGCACTACATCTTCACAGTTTTGAAATATATAGCTGTGAGTTACACGACAATATGTGTGATTTTCGAAGTACTCTTCCTTTAATTTCCCAATAAATCTTCCGACCTAACTAAAGATTTCAGAAACCGCAAGGGCATAAGATGTTGCAATCCCTTCATCGTCATATCGTCCTACTTGGTTTCTTTTAGTTTTAATGGTTGGACTAAAGTAATATGATGTCAAATGAGAAGTTTCCTTTATCAGACTATCTGCAACGATCGATCCTTCCACTCTTGCTTGATTTTTTACCTTTCTTTTTTGATGTCTCATGAATCGCTCAAACGGGTACATCCATCTCAATTAAACGGGGCCACCAAGAGCTGTTTCATGTGGTAAGTGGATTGGAAGGTGTTCCATCACTTCAAAAAATGCAGAAGGAAATATTATTTCCAAATTACAGAGTAACACGATAATGTTAATTTCTAATTGAGCTATGTCATCCACTGTTAGTGTTCATATACATAGATCTCTAAAAAATGCTCTCATCCCTACAAATTTGATATTTACTATATAATTAAACTACATTTATAATTAATAGAATGAGAAAATATAAAAATTTACCGACTATTGATTCGTGGACAATAGTCGGTAAAATCTCAAGTAATGCCAAAGGAAGTAGTCGCTGCATGAATACATGGCAATCATGACTCTTCATACCATATATTTTTTTCTCTTGCTCGATACATCTTGAGAATTTGGACACGTAACCATCGGGAAACTTTACATCCGAAGAAATCCAATTAAACAGTCTGTTTAGCTTCTCCAGACAACTAAAATATTGGAATATGTTGTTTGCCATCCTTGTGATATGCACGGCGAAGTCTACTCTTGATTTGAAATTATCTTTACTATTTCCCTGCACATTTAAAATCATGTTCATAAAGTTATCGAAAAAGTTTTTAACGATGTGGATCAGATCAATATTGTGTCGTAGTAAGATATCTTTCCAAAATGGGAGTTCTTAGAAAATACTCTTTTTGTGTCATTTGTGAGAATCATCATATCTGTCAGACATGTTTGCTCCCACATTTACATGTTTCCTTAGCTCCATAATGGTCTATTTGCTCCAGCATGTCATTGTTTGGCATGTGTGTTGGGGGAGAAACACACACAACCTTGTTCTTCTTGAAATTTTTTTTGTTCCTTCGGTATGGATGATGTATGGAGAGAAACTGACGATAACAATAAAACAAACATGATTTCTTACCATGTTTTTTAACCCATTAAATTGTGATTCATTAGCACTTGAAAAACAAATCAGTTTCAAAACAGTTGCTAAAAGAAAGCGATTGAAGTGGGACTGAACTAGAAAGATAATTTCATAGTCACAAATTAGTCACAATTTGTTTGTGACTGATTTGAGACTGATTACTTTAAATATCAGTTTTTACAATATAATCGAATAAGATAGTTCCAAAACTGCAACTTACATTGTTACATGATGTTCACACAACATATTATCTAATTAGGAGAGATTATATATGATATTTCAAGTTTCAATGAGAACACATTGAAGTATTCGTAAATGAACTCCTCAAGAGCTATTACATTATGACACTATTTCATAATTCCACATTGAAATATTATCCTTTAGTTTCTATAAATTGTATAAAGTACATATTATATTGTATTCATTACCATTAAATCTTTAGAATGATATTGATTTCGAGGGATTATAGTTACCCGTTAATTTCAAGGTTTTCGTAAAACATAACAAAAATACATACGTGATATATATCAATACCCGTAAACAAAATTTGAAAGAGTCCAGTAGCCCAATGGTTACTAAAAAACCACATAAGCCACGTGTAGCAAGGTAATAATTAATTTCTTAGTCACAAATCAGTCAAAGTTTTATGTTACTTATTTGAGACTGATTATTTTATATATCAGTTTTTTACAATGTAATCAACATGATAGTTCCAAAAATATAATTTACGTTGTTACATGATGCTCAGACATCATATTATTCAATTAGGAGGGATTACATATGATGTTTTAATTTTTGATAAAAACACATTGTAGTATACGTAAATGAACTCCTTACAAAATATTACAATATGATTCGATTCCATCCATCGAGATTGAAATATTATCTTTTCATTTCTATAAATTATACAAAATACATATTTTATATTATTCGTTAACATTAACTCTTTGGATTGCAATTGATTTCGAGTGATTATGTTTACCCGTTAGTTTTGGGGTTTTTAGTAAAACTAACCAAAAATTGAATATGTGATATATGTTAATGCCTGTAAAAAATATTCAAAAGAGTCTAGTAGTCATGTAACCACTGGACTTCCAAAAAAGCCCTCGCTTTCCATATTAAAAAAAAAACTCTTTAAAATGTGACTGAACAGGGACTGAACAACCAATCAGTCTCAAAAATGGTGATAAAAGACAACGACTTAAGTGAGAGTGAAATAGAAAATTAATTTCAAATTCAGAGATCAGTCACATTTTCTGTGACTGATTTGAGACAGATTATTTGATATCGGTTATTTATAATGTAACCGAACAAAATAGTTCCAAAACTGTAATTCACAATGTTACATGATGCTCACACATCATAGAAAAGATTATATATAATGTTTGAAGTTTTGATGAAAACACATTTGAAATATACGCAAAAGTCCTTGCAAAGTATTACTTTATGATTCGATTCATCCGTTCAAATTGAAATATTATTTTTTTCATTTCTATAAATTGTTTAAACTACATTTCTATTGTATTCATTAATATTAACTCTTTGGAATGACAAAAATCTAGAGTGATTATGCTTACCCGTTCATTTGAGGGTTTTAGTAAAACCGAACAAAAATTGAATATGTGATATATATTAATGCATGTAAACAATATTTGAAATTTCAGTAACCACTGAACTAACACAAAATCCCCGCGTAGCAAGGTCACGGGTTCGAGTCCTGGCTTGCGTGCGATTTTTAAAAACCCACTAAAATGTGACTCATTACCATTTAAACAACCAATAAATGTCAAAATAGTTGCTAAAAGAAGGAGAATGAAGTGGGAATGAACTAGAAATTTAATTTATAAGTCACAAATCAGTCACAATTTTTTGTGACGTATTTGAGGTTGATTACTTTATATATCAGTTTTCTACAATGTAACCGAACAAGATAGTTCCAAAACTGCAACTTACATTTTTACATGATATTCAATACATTATATTATCCAATTAGGAGGGATTATGTATGATCTTTTAATTTTCAATGAAAACACAATAAAAAGTATAGGTAAATGAACTTCTTAAGAGATATTACATTATAATTCGATTTCATAATTCCAAATTGAAATAATATCCTTTTGTTTCCATAATTTGTATAAAATATGTATTATATTCTATTCCTTAACATTAAATCTTTAGAATGATATTGATTTTGAGGGATTATTGTTACCCATTAATTTCAGGATTTTTTGTTAAACAAAACAAAATTGTATACATGATATATATTAATGCATTTAAACAATATTCGAAGGAGTCCAGTTGTCCGGTGACCACTGGACTACCACAAAAGCCCTGATTAGGAAGGTCACAGGTTCGAGTCCCAACTTGTCTTTTTCAGAAAAAAAAAACCCTTTAAACTATGACTGATCAGGGACTAAACAACCAATAAGTCTCAAAAAAGTTGCTAAAAGAAAGCGATTGAAGTGGGACTGAACTAGAAAATTAATTTCATAGTCACAAATTAGTCACAATTGTTTCTGACTGATTTGAGACTGATTACTTTAAATATCAGTTTTTACGATAGTTCCAAAACTGCAACTTACATTGTTACATGATGTTCACACAACATATTATCTAACTAGGAGAGATTATATATGATATTTCAACTTTCAATGAGAACACATTGAAGTATTCGTAAATGAACTCCTCAAGAGCTATTACATTATGACACTATTTCATAATTCCACATTGAAATATTATCCTTTAGTTTCTATAAATTGTATAAAGTACATATTATATTGTATTCATTACCATTAAATCTTTAGAATGATATTGATTTCGAGGGATTATAGTTACCCGTTAATTTCAAGGTTTTCGTAAAACATAACAAAAATACATACGTGATATATATCAATACCCGTAAACAAAATTTGAAAGAGTCCAGTAGCCCAATGGTTACTAAAAAACCACATAAGCCACGTGTAGCAAGGTAATAATTAATTTCTTAGTCACAAATCAGTCAAAGTTTTATGTTACTTATTTGAGACTGATTATTTTATATATCAGTTTTTTACAATGTAATCAACATGATAGTTCCAAAAATATAATTTACGTTGTTACATGATGCTCAGACATCATATTATTCAATTAGGAGGGATTACATATGATGTTTTAATTTTTGATAAAAACACATTGTAGTATACGTAAATGAACTCCTTACAAAATATTACAATATGATTCGATTCCATCCATCGAGATTGAAATATTATCTTTTCATTTCTATAAATTATACAAAATACATATTTTATATTATTCGTTAACATTAACTCTTTGGATTGCAATTGATTTCGAGTGATTATGTTTACCCGTTAGTTTTGGGGTTTTTAGTAAAACTAACCAAAAATTGAATATGTGATATATGTTAATGCCTGTAAAAAATATTCAAAAGAGTCTAGTAGTCATGTAACCACTGGACTTCCAAAAAAGCCCTCGCTTTCCATATTAAAAAAAAACTCTTTAAAATGTGACTGAACAGGGACTGAACAACCAATCAGTCTCAAAAATGGTGATAAAAGACAACGACTTAAGTGAGAGTGAAATAGAAAATTAATTTCAAATTCAGAGATCAGTCACATTTTCTGTGACTGATTTGAGACAGATTATTTGATATCGGTTATTTATAATGTAACCGAACAAAATAGTTCCAAAACTGTAATTCACAATGTTACATGATGCTCACACATCATAGAAAAGATTATATATAATGTTTGAAGTTTTGATGAAAACACATTTGAAATATACGCAAAAGTCCTTGCAAAGTATTACTTTATGATTCGATTCATCCGTTCAAATTGAAATATTATTTTTTTCATTTCTATAAATTGTTTAAACTACATTTCTATTGTATTCATTAATATTAACTCTTTGGAATGACAAAAATCTAGAGTGATTATGCTTACCCGTTCATTTGAGGGTTTTAGTAAAACCGAACAAAAATTGAATATGTGATATATATTAATGCATGTAAACAATATTTGAAATTTCAGTAACCACTGAACTAACACAAAATCCCCGCGTAGCAAGGTCACGGGTTCGAGTCCTGGCTTGCGTGCGATTTTTAAAAACCCACTAAAATGTGACTCATTACCATTTAAACAACCAATAAATGTCAAAATAGTTGCTAAAAGAAGGAGAATGAAGTGGGAATGAACTAGAAATTTAATTTATAAGTCACAAATCAGTCACAATTTTTTGTGACGTATTTGAGGTTGATTACTTTATATATCAGTTTTCTACAATGTAACCGAACAAGATAGTTCCAAAACTGCAACTTACATTTTTACATGATATTCAATACATTATATTATCCAATTAGGAGGGATTATGTATGATCTTTTAATTTTCAATGAAAACACAATAAAAAGTATAGGTAAATGAACTTCTTAAGAGATATTACATTATAATTCGATTTCATAATTCCAAATTGAAATAATATCCTTTTGTTTCCATAATTTGTATAAAATATGTATTATATTCTATTCCTTAACATTAAATCTTTAGAATGATATTGATTTTGAGGGATTATTGTTACCCATTAATTTCAGGATTTTTTGTTAAACAAAACAAAATTGTATACATGATATATATTAATGCATTTAAACAATATTCGAAGGAGTCCAGTTGTCCGGTGACCACTGGACTACCACAAAAGCCCTGATTAGGAAGGTCACAGGTTCGAGTCCCAACTTGTCTTTTTCAGAAAAAAAAAACCCTTTAAACTATGACTGATCAGGGACTAAACAACCAATAAGTCTCAAAAAAGTTGCTAAAAGAAAGCGATTGAAGTGGGACTGAACTAGAAAATTAATTTCATAGTCACAAATTAGTCACAATTGTTTCTGACTGATTTGAGACTGATTACTTTAAATATCAGTTTTTACAATATAATCGAATAAGATAGTTCCAAAACTGCAACTTACATTGTTACATGATGTTCACACAACATATTATCTAATTAGGAGAGATTATATATGATATTTCAACTTTCAATGAGAACACATTGAAGTATTCGTAAATGAACTCCTCAAGAGCTATTACATTATGACACTATTTCATAATTCCACATCGAAATATTATCCTTTAGTTTCTATAAATTGTATAAAGTACATATTATATTGTATTCATTACCATTAAATCTTTAGAATGATATTGATTTCGAGGGATTATAGTTAACCGTTAATTTCAAGGTTTTCGTAAAACATAACAAAAATACATACGTGATATATATCAATACCCGTAAACAAAATTTGAAAGAGTCCAGTAGCCCAATGGTTACTAAAAAACCACATAAGCCACGTGTAGCAAGGTAATAATTAATTTCTTAGTCACAAATCAGTCAAAGTTTTATGTTACTTATTTGAGACTGATTATTTTATATATCAGTTTTTTACAATGTAATCAACATGATAGTTCCAAAAATATAATTTACGTTGTTACATGATGCTCAGACATCATATTATTCAATTAGGAGGGATTACATATGATGTTTTAATTTTTGATAAAAACACATTGTAGTATACGTAAATGAACTCCTTACAAAATATTACAATATGATTCGATTCCATCCATCGAGATTGAAATATTATCTTTTCATTTCTATAAATTATACAAAATACATATTTTATATTATTCGTTAACATTAACTCTTTGGATTGCAATTGATTTCGAGTGATTATGTTTACCCGTTAGTTTTGGGGTTTTTAGTAAAACTAACCAAAAATTGAATATGTGATATATGTTAATGCCTGTAAAAAATATTCAAAAGAGTCTAGTAGTCATGTAACCACTGGACTTCCAAAAAAGCCCTCGCTTTCCATATTAAAAAAAAACTCTTTAAAATGTGACTGAACAGGGACTGAACAACCAATCAGTCTCAAAAATGGTGATAAAAGACAACGACTTAAGTGAGAGTGAAATAGAAAATTAATTTCAAATTCAGAGATCAGTCACATTTTCTGTGACTGATTTGAGACAGATTATTTTATATCGGTTATTTATAATGTAACCGAACAAAATAGTTCCAAAACTGTAATTCACAATGTTACATGATGCTCACACATCATAGAAAAGATTATATATAATGTTTGAAGTTTTGATGAAAACACATTTGAAATATACGCAAAAGTCCTTGCAAAGTATTACTTTATGATTCGATTCATCCGTTCAAATTGAAATATTATTTTTTTCATTTCTATAAATTGTTTAAACTACATTTCTATTGTATTCATTAATATTAACTCTTTGGAATGACAAAAATCTAGAGTGATTATGCTTACCCGTTCATTTGAGGGTTTTAGTAAAACCGAACAAAAATTGAATATGTGATATATATTAATGCATGTAAACAATATTTGAAATTTCAGTAACCACTGAACTAACACAAAATCCCCGCGTAGCAAGGTCACGGGTTCGAGTCCTGGCTTGCGTGCGATTTTTAAAAACCCACTAAAATGTGACTCATTACCATTTAAACAACCAATAAATGTCAAAATAGTTGCTAAAAGAAGGAGAATGAAGTGGGAATGAACTAGAAATTTAATTTATAAGTCACAAATCAGTCACAATTTTTTGTGACGTATTTGAGGTTGATTACTTTATATATCAGTTTTTTACAATGTAACCGAACAAGATAGTTCCAAAACTGCAACTTACATTTTTACATGATATTCAATACATTATATTATCCAATTAGGAGGGATTATGTATGATCTTTTAATTTTCAATGAAAACACAATAAAAAGTATAGGTAAATGAACTTCTTAAGAGATATTACATTATAATTCGATTTCATAATTCCAAATTGAAATAATATCCTTTTGTTTCCATAATTTGTATAAAATATGTATTATATTCTATTCCTTAACATTAAATCTTTAGAATGATATTGATTTTGAGGGATTATTGTTACCCATTAATTTCAGGATTTTTTGTTAAACAAAACAAAATTGTATACATGATATATATTAATGCATTTAAACAATATTCGAAGGAGTCCAGTTGTCCGGTGACCACTGGACTACCACAAAAGCCCTGATTAGGAAGGTCACGGGTTCGAGTCCCAACTTGTCTTTTTCAGAAAAAAAAAACCCTTTAAACTATGACTGATCAGGGACTAAACAACCAATAAGTCTCAAAAAAGTTGCTAAAAGAAAGCGATTGAAGTGGGACTGAACTAGAAAATTAATTTCATAGTCACAAATTAGTCACAATTGTTTCTGACTGATTTGAGACTGATTACTTTAAATATCAGTTTTTACAATATAATCGAATAAGATAGTTCCAAAACTGCAACTTACATTGTTACATGATGTTCACACAACATATTATCTAATTAGGAGAGATTATATATGATATTTCAACTTTCAATGAGAACACATTGAAGTATTCGTAAATGAACTCCTCAAGAGCTATTACATTATGACACTATTTCATAATTCCACATTGAAATATTATCCTTTAGTTTCTATAAATTGTATAAAGTACATATTATATTGTATTCATTACCATTAAATCTTTAGAATGATATTGATTTCGA